>JAOXYI010128663.1:0-11810 GCA_028566495.1 Lithophaga antillarum | reverse complement strand
TTCAACATTCGTATCTTCTTTGTCAAAATTCGATTTTGTGTTTCAGCATTAAGATTTCTTTTTCAACATTGGGTTTTCCATTTCAACATCGAATTTCCTGTTTTGACATATATTCATATTTTCTTTTTCAACATTGGGTTTCCATTCCAGCATTGGTATTTCTGTTTCAACATTCGATTTTCTGTTTCAACATTCAGATTTTCTTTGTGACGTTTCCATTTCAACATTCGATTTTCTGTTTTAACATTCGAATTTTCTGCTTCAACATTCGATTTCAACATTCAGATTTTCTTTGCAACATCAGGTTTTACGTTTCAACATTCGATTTTAATATTTAGATATTCTTTTTCAACATTGGGTTTTCTATTTCAACATTGGTATTCTGCTTTTTCTGCTTCAACAATGGAATTTTCTTTTTCAACTTCAATTTCGACACAAAGATATTTTTTTTTTGAAGATTGGGTTTTCCATTTCAACACTCGATTTAAACATTCAGATTTTCTTTTTCAACATTGAGGTTTCCAGTTTAGCAACAAATTTTCTGTTCTTTTTCAACTTTGAGTTTTCCATTTCAACATTAGATTTTCTGTTTCAACATTTTTTTTGGGAAGGGGGGGGGGTTTCCATTTCATCACATTGGTATTCTCTTTTTCAACATTCGATTTTCTTCTTCAATATTGGATTTCAACATTGAGATTTTCTTTTTCAACATTGTGTTTTCCATTTCAACATTCGCAATTCTTTTCCAACATTCGATTTTCAACATTCACATTGTCTTTTTCAACATTGGGATTTCCATTTCAACATTGCGGTTTTCTTTTTCAACATTCGATTTGTTTCAACATTCAGATATTCTTTTTAGCTCACCTGATCCAAAATGTCACGTGAGCTATTGCTATCACCTGGCCTTCGTCGTCCGGCGTTAGCTTTTCACATTTTTATCTTCTCAGAAACCACTATGCCAAATGGAACCAAACTTGGCAGAAATGTGCCTTTGCAGAAATCTTCTTTGGATAGTCTCCTACAAAGTTTATGTTTTTCTGCTGATCTGAAATCCAAAATGACCGCGACCGCAGGGCAGTTTAACATCTGACTCTATGGGAAATACATTCAGAGATCTTCACAGAAACCACAGTCATTGAAAATGATCCTTTGAAGAAATGTTTCTTGGATGGTCCTCAACAAAGTTTATGTTTTTTGCCGATCTGAAATCCAAGATGGCCGCCACTGCAGGACATAGGTTTACATTGGACCGTATTAGAAATGCCTTCAAAAAGTTTCTTCTGAAAACCACAGAGTCACTGAAAATGATCCTTTGCAAAAATGTTCCTTGGGTGGTCCTCTACTAAGTTTTTTTTTACCTATCCGAAATCTACAAGATGACCACTACCGCAGGACATAGTTTAAGATTGAAATCTATGGGAAATACATATAAAGATCTCAAAAACAACAGAATCGATGAAAAAAATCCTTTTCAGTAATGTTCCTTGGATAGTTCTCTATAAAGTTTATGTGTTTTCGCCAATCCGAAATCCAAGATTGCCGCCACCGCATCACATAGTTTAACATTGGATCCTATGGGAAATACATAAAAACATCTTCTTCTCAGAAACGACAGAGTCAATGAAAATGATACTTTACAGAAATGTTCCTTGAATGGTCGTCTACAAAGTTTGGTATGTTTTGCCGATCCGAAATCCATGATGGCCGCCACCACAGCACATAGTTTATGATTGGACCCTATGGGAAATACCTTTGAAATACAACTGAGCCAAGAAAAATTTTCCTTCGCAGAAATGTTCCTTATATGGACCTTTTCGAAATTTATATTTGTTTTTTTTCGATACATGGAAATCCAAGCTGGCCGCCAATGCGGAACAAAGGACGGGTTGCGATAAGGTCTGTTTGTGGCCGCCTAGTTTCGTTGAAAATAAAATTTTACCGTACTAATTATTTCCTATTCTCTTTATGTAGCTATATGTCCCTTCTTTATAAAATGATGATGATTTTTCAAATTGTATCTCTTTTTTGTACTCTAGAGGTTGAAAATGCAGAATACCTTAAGGTAAATTTTACATTAGCACTAAAGGACAACGTCCCTATGTATGTATATATTATATGAAAATTAACGTTGATCCGCATGTATAACCAACAAAATATTTTTGCTAGAAATTGGACGAACAAGAAGCGTTAAATTCTATGAAAAGTTTTTAGGTTACGCATGCGCATCATACTTCAACATTGAAATATGCTTAAAATTGTACTTAAAGGTAGATAATGCAATATTGATATCTTTTTAAATATTTAAGTATGACGCGCAGGGAGTACCAGCTAGATCTTCATACAGTTTATTTCATATGTTATTCATAGTAAAAATATTTTGCTGGTACTCCATGCGCGTCATAGTTAATTTCTACATAATGTTCAAGTAAGTAGCGACATTTTTCCATAGACATAATGTTAATGGTTCAATAGGGTACCCATTATCATCAATCTCAGGAGCGGAGCAGGGACATGCAAAGTGAAAAGTAATAATAATTCTACAAAGTACAAACTTATAGGTATAAAAAGAGAAAATAGCTTTATTGGAATTGAGAAATTTTATTTTCGACAAAACCGGGGGCCAAATAGAGGCCTTATCGCAACCAGTCCTTTAGTTAATTCCCGTATGTAACTTGGTAATGGGAGATAACAGACGACCTTCCTATAAACACATTTTCCCGCAAATTTAGCACGTCATAATAAGAAAATTTCGACGTCATAATGAGGACTGATTGTTCTATGACGTCATTTAGCGCCGAATGACCCATGGTTAACTGTAGCAACGGAAACAGGGAAATCCTGTATTCGATGAGGTATCCAGCTGAAAGTCTAACTCGAATAATTCAGTGTCCTCTGGAACTGCTACTCGATGTTAATGAAGCGATCGGAGAATAGCAGAATATAATGACCGGATTATTCGGGTTACTGGAAGTTATAAACTATTTGAGATCAGTAACTGAAATAAAAACAACCTGAATAAAAAAAATTAAGTCGGGTAAAACTGGTCCTCCTTTTTACGATTGGGAGCCGAAAACTTGTGAAAATATTGAAAAACAATCTGGACAATTTTTTTTGTCTTACTTCAACAGACTCGGTTAAAAAATAGTAACATTTTTATGCTATAAATTTCGATGAGAATGGAGTCCGTAGAAAGAGTAGATAACTTACAAAGCAGCAACAAACTTACAAATGATACAATGTCTAAAAAGTTATCGAAAATGTATATGTCGCCATTTTTAACCTTGAATATATCGAAAAGTTTCGTATAATTCGATTATTTGTGTCGGAAACTTGTATTTATCTCTAGTATTACAAACTTGTTATTGTACAATAAGACAGTTGGAAAAAAAGTTATACGAAGTGCCTAAAATTCAATAATGAAAAAAGAAGAGAAAAAAAAGAAAAAATATCGCTTAAGAAACTGAAGAAATTTAGACCCTGTTTTAAGAGAAACATCTTCAATTAAGTACTACTTAGAGCTTATTCTTTCAACACATGTTCAACGTAAAGTGTTGTACTTATAAGAGGGTAAAAAGTACTGAATGTGAATTGATTTGAGAGTCTCGAAGGCTAAGTGGTATGAGACATTCTTGTCTATTAGAATAGTACTTGTCTCACCATAAACACAAAACTACAGTAACAAATTCCATTTCCAATATTCCCGTTAAAACTATACAAAATATACGTGTTGAAAAAGGAATTTATTCTTGCAAAGGGAGATAATCTATAGAATATACAAATTGGGAATTTAAATAACAGACCACTTACCATTAACCAAGAATCTATTTATTTATTTTTACTTTAACCTCTCCTCAAGTCTTCTTCAACTTATTAACTTCATCTATCTTTGGAGCATTAATTTTGTGTAATTTACTATATGCTAGGTATGTTGTATTTGTTTTCAGATTCCCTTTTATTAATTTATGTAATTAATTTACTTAGTAATAATTGTTGACGAATTAATTTTTGAAATATGTTTATAGTAAACTAGTCAGCTCGATCATGGTTCTGCTCTACTGGAACGTTTGTGTGGCACTTTACCAACCACTTGCCGGGGCTGGCGTTTTTTCTTCGTAAGGACTTCCTTATCTACTAAGAATTGTTGCCACAATATAACATAAAAAAATATGAAAATGCCTGTGTTTTGTCCATTCTGTCACCTAATGTACTGAGGTGAAATAAGCAAAATAATCCGTCTTCATTTTTCAGTCTAAGATATTGAAGTTATTTAATGATAACATCTCAACCAAATACCCCATCCCGAAAAATTTAGAAAATAATCCCGCAATTTGACCATCGGATGCTAATATAATTCTTCTGTAAATTGCACTTTTATTTCTTTTAGATATATCATGACGAACAAGTTCCAACTATACAAGAGGATATTTACTAAAAGAAAGACACTCAGTATCTATGTATCGTTGTGATTATTGCCTTCTTGATTGAGTTACCAAACCTTATAGGATGGTGAGGTCATACGTTTGATCTGAAGACACTCAGATGTTCTTTTGACAAACTTATATCTCTAACTTACATCATATTTTTAAGTATCACAGCATTATGCATACCCCTTTTATTAATCATATTTTCTTACGTATTCTGCTACATTGGAAGGAGCAGAAGACAAATTGCAAAGTCTATGGCGAGAAAAAGTAAGGACAAGAACAAAAAAGGAACAAAATGACGAAGTCTGCTTAGCAAGAACATCTTTTGTCCTCTTTATTTCGCTATTGATTTGCTGGACACCGATTTTTTTATCTTTATTATTTGACAGAGCAGATAAGTGGCCCAGTTGGCTCTACGTCAAAGTGGCCATTTCAACAACTCCTTGAACAGTATTTTATACGGATGTACTAATAGGCAGTTCCATGAAGGATACAAACGATTCCTTGCTAAACCAGGGAAATGTTTGTTGTATAAACATCAAAGAACACTCAACTTACATCAGAGACAAGTTTGTCTGGTAGCGAAAACCAAAAACTTTAAACCTCGAGGGCGTAACCTTTGGTATAATACACGAGTCAGAAATCTAGAAATTTTCTTAGCTTTTTATTTAACAATGGGAATATGTAACTTATACGATAATTTTGAAATCAGTAGAGGAAATAATGTATAGTGCGAGATTCACTTTATATATAGAATTGCCGTTTCAGAAACTAATGCATCCTGGGTAATTCTATTGTGCATACATAAAAAGTGTAAACGGTGAGCTGTCATTGGGTCGATTTCCATTGTTTACAACGTTTTCCAACAATCATGACGTTTTGGAGCACCGAAGTGAAGTTTTTACCCACAGTGCACTAGACTCTGAAGCGGTGAATTGACGGACTTACGTAGGTTCTGTGGAATTTATTGTTGACTTGGGGTTTCGTTTCTTTGTTTGCTTTTTGTTTTGTTTTAATGTAAACCACCAAAATATTCAGTATCAGTTTGCTACGCTGATATTGTGCATCTATATGTTAATGACACCCAGATGCCATAAATAGAATTAAATATTTATTTTTCCATACTGCACAAAACAGATCCATGAAAACATTACATAATAAACAATTGAAATTAAGTAAATCGTACTGTAATATCTTAGTTCAAGACCTTCAATGAGATACTAAGGATAGAGTTTTCGTTAGCGATCCTGTGCATTTTGTGTGTTACTTTGCACAATCGTGGCAAATGAAACTGTATCACAATTGAAATGTTACGGGAGCTTAATTCTGATTGGTTCACATCAGTCTAAATGAAGACTGGGGAATTTACAACCTATTCCGTCAAGGGTTTGTGGGCGACGTGGACTAAGAAATCTATGACTTGGGAAGATGAGTGTACATTCACATTAGATCCATCAAACATCAAACATCATTTCACATTCAAATTTGCTCGTTCAACTCGAACTTTGTGCTCTTTTGTTTTGATACTACGGATCTTAATTCTCTTAAATAAAACTGATTAGAGACAGGCAGTATCTGAGTTCTGTAATATGTCTAGAATAAATAAAAATAATTGTAATTTTTAAAAGTATCTAAAAGAGACCTAGATAGAGCACTCACCAATATGAAAGTGTTAAGACCTCCATGCGAAATGAGCATCCTCTTTGCATTGTTTGACAGAGAAATCTAGTTTGTTACGAAAGTTTTATGATACAGACCTAGCCTTTGCCTTTATGTAGTTGGTTTGCGTTCGACTTCAGCTAAAATGAAGGCGTGCTCAAATTTAAAGTATTATGATTACGTTTATATGTACCAGTAAAATGCCAAAAATTTGTTGCGTCTTCTTTCAATACAGCTGATCGTCACAGCAAAGATGAAATATGGTGAAAAGGCATTAATCCAAATTCAGTCAATCAATCCATAAATAAGGAGACAAATGAAACAGTAGCAAACATATGTTTGTAACGCGGTATTTCCCAAACTTTACAGAATATCATAGGAAAATATCGGTAATTATTTCTACAAAAGATATTCAAAAAAAATTGAAACAAAATTTAGTAGCCAGTTTTCCGATTGTTTTTGAACAAATAAGTATCTTGAAAATCCAAATGCATAACCGCTGCGATAATTCAGGAAATATAGATTGCTTACTGCTTTACGTTACAACGATGAACTATAGAATCAGAACATTGTTTCACTTTTAATTCATTAAAACATTAAAAAAATATCTTTAATATTCTATTATTGCAGTATTATAATGCTTTTAGTACTTTTAAGTAATAAAACAGTTATTGGATAAGTAGGCATATATATGTTGTAGACCACAAAATATTGTCCCTGGGTTCTTACATTTGTAAGATTTTCATTCCACTTTGGCACTGGCCCCGGGCGGTAAATCTTTGGTCATCGGCATTAAAAAAGAGCATAGTGGTTGTGCATTTAATGTGATGTATTCATTAATGGGTCTTTGTGTTATCCTCTTTTTAATAATACCGAGAAAAAATCTTAACAAGGAAGCTATTCAAAGTTTTGAGTTTCGTAGCCCCTTCCCACATGAAATTTTCACAATGTATTTTCTTTGTTTCAGTATGCATTCGTCGTAGTTATACTGGCAAGCTATCCTATAATGCCAGGTACCCAATCTGTCTTATCAACAATTTCTCACGAAACCCGTAGAATTGTGCAATGCCAGAGAAAAATAAACGTGCCTGACTGAAAAATATTGTCTCAAAATTCTGAGTTGACCTTTCCAAAAGAACATTAAGACTTTGACAGAAATCCTAGTTTAGCTATGCCCATTGTGAACATAGCGAAACTGAGGAAGATTATGCTTAAGGTTACTTCCTAAACATTTTTACTTCCAAACAAACTCTTTGACATAACTTGAATGGACATCAGTATTTTAACAGCAAGCATTTTCTCGGTGAAATTATCTTCATCGCTTAGAACGCATGTTTCTGCTCTGTTCTATAGTAGAACATTGAAAGATTGTATTTGACGACGGCTAGATATACATAGGAAAGATCTACTACAAATATTAGGTCAAATAAACTTTAATAGCAATTGATATACCACCTATAAAATGTCCAAGCAGGAAGTACTTGAAACACTTAGGGCACCATGTTCCACGCTAAAGATTATGCGAAAGACCACGACGCTCTTGAATCACCTTGACCACAGGGTTGTGTAAAGAATTTGCAGGCTTTATCGTGATTTTCTTTATTTTGTTATCCGTAAACATCCTTTAAGTATATGTTAATATGTAGAAAATGATTCAAAATCTCTTCGGAAAGCTACAGCGTAGAAATATACTAAGCCGACTGAACTTTTTTAAGGCGCAAGATAGCAAACAGTTTTTCATCGGTATTTTTCCGAGCTGACTAATAATTTTGGGCTGTCATATTCAAAGGTCTATGATTAAGCGTAAATTTAAACGCATCAGACAAAAAATCCTTCTGGTCAGAGAAAGATAACCATATCGTATATATTCATATGAAACAAACCAATTCCTTAGCGGTAAGCACTGAACCAATTAAATCGATACTGTAACATGGGATAATACCTTTCATAAAATGTATGTGCTTTTTGCCGATTTCAATCATGGTGGCTACCACTGTTGGTCAGTTTTGGTATTGCCTACAAAACAGGAAGAAAAAAAACTTCTTTAGTTGTAACCACTGAATCATCTGAATAAACCAGAATTATCACAAAATTATCTTTTTATCAAGTTCATGTGTTTACGCGGATCAGAATCCAAAATGGATGACATACTAGGCTGTTCTAGGCTTAAATGGCTTCTGTTATAAGTTTAACACAGGACTGCATAACAGAGCATTTAAATTTTTATGGTCATGATACACGTAGTCTGTAAAACCAAATAATACCTACAAATGGGATTGTCCTCAGTTTATTTTATGTCCTCCTCAAAAATCAAAAATGATTTTTGAAATGGCCGCATTGCGGCTATTCATTTCACATAAACACATCTATGTACAGTGTTTAAATGTATTCTCGTCAAAATAAGAGAGGGCTGATTGAACCGCTAACATACTTGAATGATCATTGTTGGTTCCTAAAATTATATTATTGTTACTCTTGCCAATACATTAAAAAAATCATTATAATAAGACCTTAGTTTACATTGATTAATATGAAATTAGAAAATTTTAAAACAATATCTCTGGGCGAGTCAAAACTGAATAGTACAGTTCAATTCAACTGAACAGTTATCTCTGAATTCTCCTTTTAATCTTTTTCATGCCAACAGAAAGTTCAATATACATGTATTATTTAGCTAAAACTTAGGTTTTTAGTTTAGCATAGGCTTTTATTGAAAATATTTCCTGTTCGAAACCACTGCGCCAATTGAAATCGAGACATACTATATGTGAATGATCACTTAATTGTGTTCTGTAAAGTCCTGGATCGCCATTCAGGTCAGAAATCGGGGGTCCTTGTAACGCCTTGCTGCTTTCGAATCCTTCGTCGGTAATTTTTTTATATCTAATTGAAAGTTTAAAAATATATTACCACTGTAGATTCACAATCTGTGCAATATCTGATTTTTAGTCGTGTTCTCATCAGAGAACAAACGACTTCTGTTGTAAGAAAAATTTAGATTTCACACTTTCCCGATTCTTCATCGGCACTTCCGTTTTCTGCTTCCGCGGCGAAACGATATTCACTACAGTTCTCTTTCGCTAAAAGTTAAATTTAGGAATTATACTTCGCACTAATTTCAGTTGTACGTAGCACTTCGTGTTATGTAATCTAGATTAAATACAAAAACAAACTTTTTTCACTCGGTAAATTATTTTCGTCGAAATTATTAATACTAACAGTAACAACATATTATTAGATATTTTGTGGTGCCCTTTAGCTTTGTATCTTGACATTTGATCGTTGGTGAAATAGTAGACTAATCCAAGAAACTCCAATTTGCAGATTACGTAAAGTATGGATGAACTGGCCATATACCTGAAACTTGAAACAGAAATCGACCAAGAAAGAACACGACTATAAGAACGACAGTGATCTGAATAGCATTTTGTAGGGTTGCTTTGAAATTTATAGTTTGCCTTACATTATATCCTCTTTATTGCTAGTTGCTATCACAACAGACATGTATGTACAGGAAAGCAAAAAGACAATTTTTTCCTTTCTTGTGACTACATGTAATTTCTCGGTACGTGTGTACTTATTGTATTTAGATTCAACCGGGAAGAGGTTACATAGAAGTCAGAGGCTAAGTCAAATCCACCATTAATGTTTATCAGTAACCTCAGACACGCACGTACATACAGATCGTCCTTCCTTCACCCGGCAGTATTTTCAGGATTTATCAAAGCTGAAGCTATTCAATCAACTGAAAAAAAATATACAGGATGTCTTTTTCCAAGTTCTAACCAATTTAATGACAAGCTTCTAAAGAATTGGTACTGATTCCTTGAAACTGACACAAACATAAAGATTCCTCTTTTGTCCGTGACAATATATCACCAAGCAATCAGAAAAGCATAGTCGTCGAAACGAAATCATTGGGAAAAGATGCAAAAAAATAGAAAGAAAGATACAAAACGTCGTTTAAAGAAAACAGCATAACTGCATACAGCATACAGAAAATTTTTGCAGATCTTACTACACACTCAGAATTAAAGAAATGAGTAATAAAGTTTTTAAGAGGATTCTTGAAATATCTGATTATTTTAAAATAAACTGTGCGTTCAATTTTATATATAAACTGTCGGTATGTGTAAGTTATACGGCATGTAATAAACCTATAGTCAATCCAAAGAGAAAGCTAACAATAATTGTAAGAAAAAACATAACAAGACTCTTTTACAAAAAGATTAGAAATTAAAAATATGTTAGGAATACAACACACACACACACACACACACACACACACACACATATATAAGGAGGAAGTGGGTGTCCGAGTGTTTAAGGTTGCTGACTCATAGTCGCAAGTCTATCTTTGCTGTCGTTGGGAGAAGTCTTGTCCTCCGCACTTCATGTGTTAAGGTTTCCATACACCTGCCCAAGGTCAGGGGTTTCACCAGATCAGTTGGATAGCTGGATAGCTGTCTAGGTTTTCCTCCCACTATCAGCCTGCATGATAGTCACTACATAGCTGAATAATTGATGAAAGTGATGATAAACCCCAACAACCAACCAACCAACCAACCATTGAATTGAAAGTGAAATCCCAATAGAGCAATCAAAAGTCACTACCTTGAACCTCTATACACCAGATTGCCAAGTTTGCGGATTTGCTTTGCGGTTAGTTTCTAGAGACATTACGTGTTCACTGAAAGCCACACCCATTTCGTCTCGCTTCGATCTTCTTATCGATGAAGCTTGAACTAGAATAATAATTGTGTCGTCAACTGAATTTTATAATATAAATCTTATTTAGTTATATACTTTTTAAGGAAGTATGATAAATTTGTTTGCTAGTAAGTAAAGTACGAGGTTTTCTTGTTAAAGATTAGCCAATTACACATATACAGTAATGTCCAATATAAAAATATTTCATAAAACAGGAAAAAAATCTAGTACAAAAGAAAAAACACACACACAGCAACGCGAAAACCAGAGAACGATCTCTATACACAAAAAGGGAATGAACGTTAGTGTAGAAAATACACAGAAACACGAGAGGGCAAGAACAACAAAATCTCGATAAAAAGGGAATAAACTCTAGTTCAATAAAAAATATTTCAACACGAACACACCAGAAGAGGTAAGACTTCTCAAAAGGCGGAGAAAAGTCTGGTGAAAATGAAAAAATACAGCAACAAGAAAACAATAGAACTATAGGTTGATCAAAAGAGAGATAGTGTTCACCCCCGGATAAGTTCGTTGATATAACACTATGTTTAACCAATAAATGATGAGACTGTCCACCTGTTCCCCAACTCAGTCCTGTACAACAGAGCCTGATAAAAATAAATAAATTTTAGCACTACAGAAACAAGACAGTAACGCGAATACACAAGGATATCAAGGACTGTCAAAAAGGTAATAAACTCTGGTTCAGACAACATGGTGACTTGAAAAATATCATGATAAGAGTTCTCATAAAAAGGGAGTAACCTACATGTATGATGCAAGGAAGAAAAATAGAGAGAAAAAAATCACACATGTATATAGTACTATAAAAACACCACGAAAAGAAAGCTGCTCAGTGGAACCGAATGTAAAGTCTGATGCAAAAGAAATTACAGAGTTACACGAAAGCAACAGAACAACGCGTTTTATGACAAAAGAGAGTTAATTTTGGTGCAAAGAAACATCACAGTAACACGGATATACCAGGACAACAAGGTCTCAACAAAAAGT
>JAOXYI010128552.1:0-11810 GCA_028566495.1 Lithophaga antillarum | reverse complement strand
CACAAGACGTATGAGAGCGAAGTTTTTTGTTTTCTTCCCTTGAGTATAAATTTTTTATTCAGTGCTAAAGACTTGAACCGTGTTTGGAACTGAATGACGCTAAACTTTGTAACTTTGTACAAATTTGTATTGTTTTACAACAATTAAGTGTATCATTATAAAAGTAAATATTAAGTTGAATTTGTACCTCTATGGATAAAGACCAGTCATTGTTTATAATATTCAAAGGAAATACACTATTTAATAATGGTCCATTATTTAGGCTTCATTTCTTTAATGAGTCTGATGGTTGTATCTGAATATGTATATAGACCTTTGACATTTTAAGTCATTCTGTAGTTTAAACTGTTATATTAGTAGGTTGGAGAGTCTGGAAGGAATAAATAGAAATTAAACCAACGCAAAAAAAAAGACAATTGTCATCAGGGTCTTCCAAAACAAGGAAAACGTAATAGAAAGCATTTGTGCTGTCTACATTGTAAATATGACAAACACGAAAGCCTTCAAACTTTTGATATAATTGCAAATTATGGAGATATAATCAAAGAACTCAATAAAGACGGAATTTGTGTTCGCAATTTTTTCTTTGAGGCATACTGTTGAAATTAATAATTAATGAATAATGCCAGCATTTAACTTTTATCAACTTTAAGAAATTGCTCATAACATTTGTATTTTAATTATTCTCTTATAGAAGGGGTAGTTTTAAACCATTAAAAACAAAATATATTAAAATGGGTTGAAATTATTTTTTAATTGGGCTCACTGACATTGAACTAAGTCTTTAATTTAGTTTTAAATTTTTTATACTTTTGTGCATTTGTTAATATTAATATCAGTGAAAAATGTTTTGGTATAATATGTTTTACTTTTCATTAATACAAATATCAATGACTTTGGTTCAATTTATCAGCAGCTTTTAATTGATGGTAGTGATATGATTGTTAGATATCAGTTGCAGAAGTGTGTATGAGCATTATTGTCTACAAAAGTATGTTCACCGAACTGAGTCTATCACGTTTCATTCATTTTGAAAAACTTTTGAAGAATAAATGATATAATTCTTAAAAATTTTATTGTGAAAACACTACAGCAACTTTTGTATATTTTTAATTTTTCAAGATATATCCTGTTTTTGCTCCACTCATAGGAAAAACAGGATTTTTAGCCTTCTCCATTGTAATTGATTTTAGTCATGGAAGAAATAGTTTTTTTTAATATTTACCCTTTCAAAAAAATTTAAAAGTACATATGTATATATATATGTTTCTATATGCAGGTGTTCATATACATTTGCCTAAATAATTGTATGCAAGCTTTTTTATTTTGTCCTAAAAGAAGCAAACAGTAACGACAGAGAACTATATGTCACGTACACGCTAGCCTAAATAACAGTAATACTTAACATCTCGACAAACACAGAAATAAAATCAACTAGAATTAAGAATAACAATGTATGCCTTCGTTACTGGGCAAAATGACATGGTACGCAAGAAAAAAGCTAGAATTAATGCTTTAAGGAATTTGATATTTTTTTTTTCGCATTTTGTATTCTATTATGCATATTCTTTTATTTTGAATTAAGTTTCGACATTAACATATCTTATTTTTGACAAAATATAAATTTCAGTGGTTTACGTTTTGGTGTAATGTGTTTTCCCTTGGATTACTTTGAAATAACTAACAACACTGTTAATGACTTTTGCTCACGTCAGAAACAGATTAATAACAGAAACTAGCAGCCTTGATTCATCATCATAATAATATTTTTTTTTTTGAGATACAAGTAAGCTATGGATATGAATGGCTATTGACCAAGTACATGCCGTATGTATCTACTTAAATAAGTAGCACATAATACCATAATATCATTAATTGCTTTGCTGAAGTTCAAAAGAAATATTTACATGTATGTGTCTATTTTATGTTAGCGGTTAAACTGCACATGAATATTTAGCATTTAGATACTGCATTTTGGTAGACGTTCTTATCTTGGAAATGAAAACTAAGGCATACCACCTATCCTTCAGTGTGTTACAAAGATTTTGATATTGTAAGTGATACTGATAAGTTACACTACGGAGAAAATTATATCAAATAGATAAATTCCGGAAATTCTCAACACTATTCTAACTCTGAGATTAAATTTACTCAATACGATGAGAAGAATACCGAAGTTCATAAGTCACATATCCATAGGAACAGACAAGACTGTTATCAACAAAGGATCAAACGCAAACAGACGTGGAAGTAGAACACAGACACAACACTGAAAACTATAGCTAGGACAATACGAACTCCCATAAAAACCGGGACTAAAATCAGGTGCTCTAGAAGGGTATTGCTCAGTGTACAAAAGCTAGTTACAAGTCGTAAATCAGGTATGGAGAGCGGATAATAACTACGATACTGGGAACAAGTCCGTAATCATCTATGATACGGACACTCCATACTGGTCGACCAACTCGTGATAGGGACCATAAAATTTCAGAAGTGATGAAATTGATTTGGGCTTTCCATAACCTTGATTGAGTAGATTTTATCACCATATGTTAATATGTTTCTGGCACGTATATTTTGTTGGTTGTAAAAAATAATTATTTGATATCAGCCGCAGAAATATGTTTTAGTATTATTTTCTATATCAGGCTTTCTATGGTATATGTAAACTGTAAACATCATTCATTTTTGTCATATGCTTTAGATACTTTTTAAAATAAAAAGTCCTTGTCGCACTGTTTTTATTTTTTTGGTGTTTGTATTTCTTTATACATTTACAATATTGGTTCGTTATCTGCACTATCTATCTATCTATCTATGACAGCGACCGAACTCGTTGTCACAGTATATTCTCGTGTTTTCTATGAAATAAGTTGAACTTCTATAACATGTATAATGTGTTAATTTTGAATTCTAATAATGGACAAGATTCTGATAGGTGAGAAATACAGGCTCAGGGGAGCCTTTAGTGTACATTCAAATATCAAGGATGGCTTGTCTACATCAAGGTTTAGGTCAAAATGTCAAAGTTAGATATCGAAGATGAAATGTTAAGTTTTGCAGCAACCAAATTCTTTGGTTTCTGTAGTCTCTTCATGAAAGACTGTAATGAGAATTGTACTGAAATTATTCGATCTCTTTGTGTTGCATCTACTAATAATGGGTATATTACTGTATAACTGCTTATTCTCTACTGTTGAAAGTTATCTTTATTACCAGTTTAAGAACATTTTCCCTTTTTTCACACTCCTAGGATCACAATAATTGTTGCATGTCAAATTGGATAAAATAACTACTCCAAATCACTTTCCTCCACATCTGTTTTTACAGAATTTTATTTGAAATTAAATGTTTCTGTGCATTTTGTTTGTTTCTAGGCTTCTGCGATTTCTTTTGATACTTTACTGTATATTATATGACATGTAATGAATAATGTAATTGTAATAATAACATTTTTTTACGAACTGATCTTTCAGTCAGTAGAACTTATTCAGTAGATACTAAAATACAGAAGACAATTTTGTTTCATTACAAACAAGATTATCACACACACACACACCATCCTAACTTTGATAATAAAAAAAATCCAATACTCCGTAAAGTTGAATGTACTAGATATTAAACCAAGCATTATTTATAAAATCGAGGATATACCTTTTCAGGGTCATTTTATTTTAAAAACCCCAAATCCATATGATAAAATAGGAAACTCTTGGGTATCAAGTAAGTCGAACTGGATGACAGCTTCTTGTAGATCCTTACAAAAAATACTGCATCGTCTGCATATAACAAACAAAATAATCTTAAGTACGTGTACAGCGTGTCATAATAAATGCTATGGAATCCAAACATTTTACAATATTCACTAGGAAGCTAATCCAAGTCATTAAGGTAATTTGAAAACAAGAAGGGAATAAATTTTCTCTTTGTCTGACTACGTTTTCACGGAGAAAAATGGCTTTCACATAGCTTTGCACAAGATGGTCCTAAATATTTAGTAGTACACTGAGCTTTTTCTCCTTAATGTTACTGTTGATGACCTTTTGCCAAAGGGCAGCCCTCAGGACGTTATAAAACGCTTTCGTAAAATCGACGAAGGTATATAAAAAGTTTTTAACCGGATGGTATAAAGTTATTAAAGAATACACGATAAAATATTGTCCATTGTTGAACACCTTTTTCCTAAAACCGGTAAATCCAGTATTGTAAAAAACGACAATACTGGTAATTCCAGTATAATGTCGTTCGTTACTACGATGTAAACTAAGGTTAACCGCAGAAGCGCAAGAACTAACAGATGCAATAATATTATAAGGAAATGTTCTCTGACGAGGTAGTATAACAGAAAAATTTCTATTAGAAAGGAAGACTTCAATAATATAGCCAAGATGGTTGGTAAAATGTAAACTGTAGCTTTTAAGAGAAACTCAGCGTTCTCGCTAACTGTCTTGACTATCGCATCCTACAAAAAATTCTTCAGATGGAACAAATTAAATATTAATTTTTGTATTTTTTTTTAATATTTGAAGACACCGTATCTGATCAAACAAGCTTGCAACACATAGGACAGAAAACACTGAACCTCTCGAAATGCCTGAATCAGGGGGCCGAGAACATCCTTAGCTTCTCTCTATGCAACAATTCTACATCCAAACTGAAACACCGTTTGAAATAAAGCAGTCTACTCTATAGCGTGCACAAAAAGCAATACAAGTACCTTATCAGGGGTACAGATAAACTAGATGTTGTGAAGCACTATACTTAATCTCCTAAAGAGTATACTGAATATGAATTTGTCAAATATACTTGAGGGTTTTTTCCAGCAGACATTGTATAAAAATAAAGAATGGTGTAGTCCTTCAGCTTAACTAGTCATTTATCTGCAAATAACATAAAGTAATAATTTGAAAATTAAAATACGCAAACGTAAATAGATTAATTGCGTTAAATGTATGGTTATTGTTCGATACTTGAGTATCTATGAGAAGGATGGTTTTAGCTATCATTCCGTTTCCTTCTGTGTATGATTTACTATTGTAAAGTATTATCCAAGTACAGAGACATCTCACTGAAGTCTACTACTGCTTTGAAAATTATTCAGTCATAGTTACATGACAATTAAAACGTCAGAACCCTTTTTTGTATACCAGCTTTGTTAATGATGGAGTTCATCCATTAAGCCGGATGTGCTTGTTTTGCGAAACAATTGACATGGTCTTTCTTTTTCTTGAAATTTATGTTGTCTGTTTTTGATGCTCGTGATATTTGCCTGCGTTTTTTAAATGTTCTGGAGTTTTCTTTACCTTCCAGGATTTTCTCCATTTTTGCATCTATGCCGACCTTGCCTAACATAGATTACACCAAATCCCGGTCTATAAAAATAGACATTCTTTTACAGTGTCATCACAGTATAAGCAACGAGCGGAGTTTGGTATTTCCAGTGCTTTCAGGATATGAATTTTGCAGCTAATGTATAATATTAAGTAAATTAACTAAAAAGAAAGGACTCTGACAAAGACAATTTATCAGTCAACGTCCTTAAGTTTGAATTAGAAATATGAAAGGATAAATGAAAATATATAGATGACCAAACAATATACAGCTTGCTGTTAAATGTGCAGAACTCAAAACTAGAATTCTTTTTCACTGATTTTGCCCATGAAAGTAAAGCCGATAACAATGTAGTTCAACCTATAGCTATACGACTCAAAGAAGATGAACTGTACGAAATGGCATATATCATTCTATTCCAAATAATTATCTTGCGATAATCGTTCAATGACGTCAACTAATACAAAGTCACCTTCATTTAAGATTAAAAAGGTCATTGACAGATAATGAAACAGTAATCTTAGAGGCAGTTTGACTCCATCTAAATGAATTTCATTGTCAATCCAAATAACACCCCTTTTGATTTTGAACGTAAGGTGTACTTTTCCGACAAAGACATTGTAGAATGCCGAAAGCAAAAACATCGTCATGTCAGAAGGATATGTGACCAATAATCATATTCATAGTTATATTGTCAGTATCCGATGGTCCATCATTTACAATTTCATCATGGACGTGACTCTGAAAAAAAGTTTAGTCACTGAAATCATTTCCGAAGTCATTTAAGCAATGCAGATGTAGATCACCAGTCGAAACAAGCATCCAAAAGATACAAAGGTTGGAAACCTCGCTCTTCAACTCAGTCTGTAGCAAATATTATTGCTTGGTTGGGCTGTTAGAATTTATCATCAACTTCGGCAATTTTTAAGATATGTTGTGACTATTATACTTACTGGGGACAGTTATACATCTAACAGCTGAAATGCCCGACCTTGGGTAGATACCCGGAAACCTTAACACAAAAAGCAGGGCGAGCAGTATCGAGCCCATGACAGCTGTGTTAGGCTACTGGTTATGAGTCAGCGATATTAACCTCTCGACCTTCAGGCTTCCATTTGTTATTGCTAATACAAATAATAACGAATGATGAATCTTAGCTTTTTCTTCGTTTCCTTTGTTACAAGAGGATAAACCACCTATTCGAACTAGACCCGTGTGATTTATTCGTCGTCCTCCAAATCGTGATGATTTTTGTTTCAACAGACGTTTTGTGAAGCTATGGCTAACAAACTATATCCTAAAGTTTTTGGACGAAATGTTCTTACAGAAATTTAAAGATTGCTTGCATGGTGTTTCCGACTTTAAAATGAGCCATTGTGCTCACAGGAAAACGTAAGATCATATCAAATTATACAGTCGAAGCCACAGTCGTACTAGCCAGACCATCAGAATTCAGCATGATAACCAACGTAATCTAAGTGACATTCTTATGCGTTTCTGTAATTCCTAATCCATTTCTTTTTCTGTATTAACAGTTTAGATTTTTTGGTAACAGTCCTCGTCTTTCACTTCATTGTCCATAATTTATTATTATTTACAATAATATCCAATTAATAGATTTTAAAGGGCTGCAACCGGGTATTAGACAGAAACCGTTGGAAAATTCGATAATCGTGTAGTCTATCTCCTCAAGATCCTAATACCATGCATTAGTCTGTCTCCTCAAAATCCTAATACCTTGAAACTGCTTTATTTTACATACATAGCAAGTTCGAATGCACATCTTATGTTAGATTTTAACGTAATTGCTTTTCATTGTATCAGTGCTATTATTATGGATTTTAAGGGGGAAATATGTCTCCATTTATACACGCTTCAAAAAATTAATGTATGATTTGAAATACCAACGTTGTCACTACTTACCGAATTTTCATGGTCACTTTCAGTACTTGAACTGAATTCTTCGCCGTCCACAAATAAATCTATAATCTTCTCTGCTCTTTCTTTATCATCTTAATCATAAAGGTAGTTGTGTAGAAAAATTAGATCGATACTATTTACATATCCGGTCTGTACAAGGTTCACAGGTCATAAAGTTAGGCATTTTAATCCATTGTCATCGGAACAATTATGCAGTAAAATGTAATGAAAATTAATGTTTCCAATCAAACGGACTGTAAGCTATTTTGGAAGAACTTTATTTCTCATCTAAGTTGTTACGAAAGAACCATTCTGATTGGTCAATCTTCACTGATAAGAACTAGAAAATTTGAGGGCTTTCTGTCACGGCCGCATTCAAAGAACTTAAGCAGATGAAATTTGCCACTAAGTTGTCAGTTATACCATATACCTCGAAGAGTAAAGATTGGAAGGTAGGAACGAATGGAAGTGGAGACAGGCTAGGGTGGTATATAAGCTGGGGAGTCACTTGCTATAGGCCCGGTGTTGCTATACCTGTTTCTATAGGTTGGTTGCAACTTAAGACCTGGTTTGTTATATTATATCGTGTTGGGTCCTGTGTTATGATGCCTAGACACGATCCTGGACAGCTTTATGAATGGTGTGTCCCTGTTCAGCTCTGTGCATTGGCGTTACATGGGTATAACTACATGGAGGTCTCAGACATAGATACAGATTCAGAATATAGGGTCTGGGACACATCGTCTGTACATAGGCCTGTTACTTCCTTGGCTATTATGTCCTCGTCATCTAATTCTAGATCATCCGCTGATAAAATCCAGCTTGTATCGACCACAGTTATTTTAGAATTTTCAAGTGATTTCAATACAGCAAACTTCTTCATGATAACCATTCTGATAGTATTATTTATTTGTTGTAGTTGTAGATACATGTACGAGAAAAGATCAATATAGGTTACATTAAGTAAATCTTAATTCAGAAGATAAAGATTATTTATCTGAAAAGATGTACAAATTATTTGTATATTGAAGTAGGTCAGAAATATTTGATTCCTTCATTTTGTTCAAATTATCGATGCAAGAAAGGCGAGAGAAAACCGAAAGAGCATAGTCGAGGTGGAACAATCCGAGGGCATAGGCAACATCGGGAACGAGGAAGACGAGAAAAAACAAACAATACATGAACATGCAACGGAAAACACAACAGAGAAAAACTCAAAAAGTAGATGAGCTACACGGACCCCACTAAAAATCGGGAGTGAACCCAGGTGCACCGGAAGAGTAAACAGTTCTTGCTTCTAATTAGACACCCACCATGTTGCTCATGTCAAGTCCGGTTAAAAGTCATATTCGGTTAGAGGAAAGAACAAAACTACGACAAACGCAAAAGATCTGTCTTCATTTGGGAAACAGATATTCCGTAATGGAACGATTAATTAAACGCATACTACCCTAATTGTAATTATTACTTGTGTCTGTAACTAGATGCTGTGAGGGGATTCGACTTTTGCTATACCACACTCTAGTTATGAATAAATTGATAAAATACCGTAGAAGGTAGAATTTGGAAATTTTAACCACATAAGTATGAATAAATTATTTCCAATATTAAATGCAGCAATTTTGGCTACTTCGCATTTGCCCACATTTGCATAATCAGCCTTCAAAAATGCGACCAGTTTCTCACTACCCGGAAAACCCCTTATTTTAGATAAAAATGGACCGACTTTGTCCTGTTGATTTTTCAGACATTTCCATTGGGTGGTTGACCATAAACAACTTTATATAACTTTTTATATAAACTTTAACCTCATCAACAAAAGGACAAAACACGTGTTTAAATACATTCTGAAAGATAATCAATTAACAAAGTACATGCATAATAGTATAAACTGTGTAAGAAAAAAGTGCCAACATGCTCGATAATTACATTGTACTTGTAATAACAAATTAACCTAAATTGTTAAAATGAAAAAATATTCAGAACGCATTTTTTCATGACTTATTATTATACGTGTAAATTACTAGATGCATAATGCAAGTATTGGCGGCTGGCGACCACAGACCGTATTGATTAAATAAAGCTAGGAAAATGAAAAAATAAGTATCATTTCGGTATTGTATAAGATAGACATTTTTATTTTTATTCTCAAAACCCTTTGATTATCCTTTTTTGATTGACCTATCTCCCAACAAAATAAGAATAAAAATGCCCAAAATTCATTTTGTATGTGTGTGTGGGTGGGTTGGATGTAAAAATGTTAGCTGGTCGTCTTCGAAAGTTAGAAAATTGTATCGAGTACCCCCTGTCACCTGTCTTTGAATTATAAGGAGAGAAGAAAGATGTTTTCTAATTAATAAATATACTAAGTATGTAAAATCTTTACATCTTAATAGTTTTTTTTTCATATTCCTATCTAATTATATCTTTCACTCCTGAATCAAACCACATCTAACAGATTGAAAACTTGGTACATAATGCTCCTAGACTTTTTAGGATTCTTATAAATGTTAATTCTTTCGACCTATTCAGTAGATCAAAGATTATTATTGTTTGCAATTTACAAAGTTATTGTTTAAGTAAACATCATCAAATCATATACTAAATGTGCATTCAAATACAATGCTGAATTAACAAAGCAATATGCATTTTGTGCCAAATTATTTTTTTTTTTCAACAAAAATGACTTCTGATTCCTCATTTACAAAAAGCACATTCTAACTTTCACAAAGATATAAATATTTATGATGATCTTGCCAAGAGTACTAAGCAAGTTTTATGATGTGCATCTAAAATTCAGGGCAGTAGATTTTTTATTTATTTTTTTTTAACGAATTGATAATAACTTCAGAATTTGTATGCAAATAAGGTGACCAGGCTAATGTTTAACTACAGTGGACGAGTTGATGTAATTTCATCATTGAAGTTATAGGTGGGACAGGTAACACCTGTCCTTTTTGTAATTTTTTGGAATATTACAATATCTGCGAATGCAGTGGTGCATATTTTAGAATATTATATTCTATTTTTAATTACTGTTCAACTTTTTCAAAACTGCATAATATTTTTGCACACTATACAAGTTTATTGTTTAAACACATTTATGGATGTCAATACAGTATATGAAAGTAAGTCGAAATTACAATTTTCATATTTTTTCAAAGAATCGAGAAGGGGGGAGGGGGTTTCAAAATCAACATTTTTACCGCACTCTTTCTGAAAATCTTTATTTTAAACGTACCTGCATCCGCGGAGATTTTTTGTCTGTCACCGGATTTGTTATACTGTGTATGAACATCACTCTGAAATTCCGGATTCTCATACCTCTTGCTGCTACCATATGCAGATCTCAGTTTGACAACAATTTGAGAAGAAAGATGTGTCGTTACTTTGATGTAAATCTTTGTGTTTTTTTGTGCTTTTTCATTATTTAACAGATCGCAGTTTTTTTGTTCTTACGAAAGATTATCATTTCTTTAAACTAATTCTTCTTTTAACACATCTAACTAAAATTCGAGAATAATTGTTCGTTATGGCATGGAATGTGCTGCGATTCTTTCACTACTTCCTAGAGGATAAAACCATATCCATTCGAATTGCTTGAAGTAGCTTCCTTAGTGTTTTCCTGTAAGAAACATGTCCAACGTTCTTTTTATAAAATTAAAACATTGTCGTGACATCGTTAATAGAAGTCACTTAAAACAATAGTTTTTCTTCACATGTCTAATTTTCCAGGACTTACGTTCGTACGCCATCTTAATAGATGTGTATGTTGTTGCCTTTGGATTGACAAGGCCATTTTTCTGACTTGTTTTGTGAAGAGTGCTTTTAGCAGCTTACTATGTTTTACTGGTCTCTCTCCACTGCCTTTTCCTGTGGAGGATCTAGTTCTTGTAGTCTTTGAATGAAATATTTGTCCACCACGTCTTTCTTCAGTCTCGTACATTTTTTCTCCATGTATTCCATCACTCCCTTAAGTTTCTTGCACGCCTGGCTGTAGCAGTATGCCTACTATAATGTTTTGGGATTGCTAATTCTTTCGCTGGATTGCTTTTTATTTTATTTCCCTTGTACAATATTCTCTTTCTCTTTTTTTGCGGTTTTTCTTCTGGTGTATATAACAGCACATATTTCTGCATCGAGTTACACTATAAAAGTATTGTCTTTTCTGCATGCTATTGTTTAATTGCTGAAGTTCTGTTTTTTACTTTTAAACTGGATGCTTAAGGGCTTTTGGGGTCCCGACTGTTAGGGACACTACAGTAATCCTAGATATTAATAGCCATACCTCTGCCTTTACTCATTTTTGAGGCTTTTTCTGATAAAGGATGATGTACATACATACATACATACATACATACATACACACGATAATTTTCCTTTACATTCGTCTTTGAATATCCCTATCATTGTCTTGTTAATTCTCCGAAGGCATCGTGGGTTGATTTGCAGGGTAGCTTGACGTCTTGCAGAGATGTTTTGGCAAAACTCGTACCTTGGGTTCTCCAAAATGGTTGATGTACACTTTTTGAAGGTGGGAGGGGGTTTTTAAAAAGATT
>JAOXYI010128443.1:0-11810 GCA_028566495.1 Lithophaga antillarum | reverse complement strand
AAAAGTTGGATCCACCATGGAAGGGTCCTGGCATAGTGGCCGAGAAAGTGACTTCCTACGTGTACAAGATCAAACTCGAGAAAAAAGTGGTAGTGCTGAACCATGATCGGCTGAAAAAATGCTACAATCGTACCATTCCGGCTTGGTTGAAACGAGCACAGAACCGTATACGTGAGGGGGAGAACATTATTGAGGACGGTGATGAGATTTATTGTTTGTGCAGGAAAGGATATACGGAGGGAGAATTCATGATTGAATGCGACAGTTGTGATGAATGGTATCATGGACGGTGTGTAGGGATTACGCCTGAATTTGCAGAAACATTGCGAACATATGATTGTCCACGGTGCCAAAAAGGATCTAAATAGTGAACTGTGTATAGAATGTATATAGTGTATAGTTAAAAAAAAAATGTAGAAAAAAAAAAAATAAAAATAAAAATAAATAAAAGTAAATAAATAAAGAAAAAAAATGTGTGTGTTGATTGTGAATGTTGTGAATTAGTTTTATTTGTGTCGCGAATAGTGCCGATTGTATTGCAAATTGAGTAGATTGTGTCGCGACCGAGATTGTTGATATGAAATGAAGATATTCATGTATTGATGACAATGTGTTGTGTACAGATTTTAAAATGTGTTTCATTTATATTTTCAGGGTCGACTTTTTCGACCTTCTGACTTTGACGTCGTGACTTGACAGTTCAATAATTGTGATACCGATGTGTTCATAAGTGTTGGATTCATGGATTGAATAAGACAAATTATTCGTGTGTCACCGTGAATACCGTTTAATCGGTCAAGCACGTACCATTAGTGTCAGAGACACTCGAAGCTAGTGTTGATTTTGTTTATTTTATGAACTCCGTATTGTGATATTTGAAATCTGCATTGTAGTTGTTAGTGTATATGAACTCCGAGTCAGTCGAGTCATAGTGATTTAGTTATATCAGTGTTAACTATTCTCAATGATGGAAAGCAATTCGCCTGTAGCATTGAGTTATGAGGACATCAGTTCTTCTGAAGCGACTCTATTGGATGCGGAGAGCATCCAGACAGACTCTGTAGCGGATCTGGAGGATTTTCAGGATGACCGCCATGTAGGATATGATGAAGACACAGGAGATCTGGTGGTACACACAATACCACCGTCTGACATTCCGGAGCGCCTGCCTATCGTAACCCCTGAACAAATGTGGGAGAAGGAACGTACATGCTTGGTAAAGGACAACCTAGACCAACTGAGGCGTATTCGTGAGATGGGAGAGGAGAATATTGATTCCCCCGAATCCGAATCGTCCGAAGTTCCCGTCTACCACCATGTTACGTTGGCCGAGCCAATCAGCAGTGCCAGTGATTGGAGTGATAATAATACGGATGATAATAACAACAGTGCTCTCAAGGAAGTGGCCGGATATGAAGATATTTCCGAAGAGGAGAACTGGGAATCGGATTTTGAAGACATATCCGAGGGAAGTTTCGGCGTTGAGGAGGAACGGGATGCTCCAACAGTAAAAAAGAGAACGAAAGATTCGCCATGTCCTCTCCGGGAATGTGAGTTCATAGGGAGGAAGTTGAAATTCCATGTGCAGCAGATGCACCTTCCCCGTTTGGTATGGGACAACCCGCAGCCACCCTTGAAAGAGGAACTATACGCTGAACGTGACAGGTTGAGACAGCAGCTCTTGCTCCTGGTCTCCGAGTTCTTGACTGGCAAGAGAGATCTTTCAGCACTAGTCGAGTGGGTAAATAAAAATGTAAGGCGGCGTATTCCCAGAAGGAGCGAAATTCTACCTCGTGCTAGAGCACAGATGAAAAGTTTCTGCGAGGAGGTGGGTTTGGAGGAACCGTTAAGATATACGCTGGTACCCATTCACTCCCCATGTGTGTTACTTCATTGGCGATACCAGGTCCTCAACACGGAATTCCTGTCCAGAGATCAACTCACTGCCTATCTGAGTTATGGCTGGAATTTCATGTCCAACATCGACAACCTGAGGGAGTCTCCATTTGAATACGCCAAGTCGTATTCCTTGTTGGCATGTATTTTGGCGGGTGAGACAATGGAAGAGGAGGAAGATGATCAGGCCAATGTGGTGATGGAGTCAGGGGACAGACATGTGGTAATCCGGAAGTCATGTGAAGAATCGTGGGAATTTGTCCCTCCACCCAAACGAGCCAGGATAGTTCCACCACGACCAGCCATGATACATCCGGCCTTCGATTCCCATTTTCATCTGGATCGATCAAGCTTCAAAATTTCGGGGAGTGCCACCAGAGTCGACGTAGAGACATTGTTGGAACAGCAGATGGAACGGCCGCCAACCGTCCCGGTAAATCTGAAAGGAGGCCTTTTGATTTATTGTGACCCGGCCACTTACCCAACCACTGTCCCATTTGATGGGAAATGGAAGGTGTCCGTGGGACTACACCCGAAGAGGATAGCATCTGCTTCCCATCAAGACCAAGAAGCGTTCTTTGACCGGATGATAAATACGAGGGTGTCAGCTGTTGGCGAGGTAGGCCTGGACACTAGTCTCCGTTCCGGACAGGGTAGTTTGATGTCAAAGAAGGAGTTCTTGGGGGAGTTGTGTCCGAAGCTTAAACCCGCTTTACCTCTAATTCTACACATACGTAGTCATCACTCGGACTTATATTCTGAAAATCTGTATCGACAAGCCTTCCAAATTCTAAAACAGCACTGCCAGCCATCTCAAAAGATAGTTCTTCATTGTTTCACCGGTAACCTCACGACTGTTCAACTTTGGCTTTCTCATTTTCCTTTTACATACTTTGGATACACTCATTTAATTACAACATTCGATCAGGAACAGCTGATTGCTCTCCGGAAAATTCCAGATGACCGACTCTTGGCCGAGACGGATGCGCCTTACATGCCGCCAGTGGGAATCAAGGTGAATAGCCCGATTTACATAGGCGAAGTTATTGAGCTTATGGCCACAATGAGGTACACCGACATTGGTTCTATTGCGTTGTGTACAACGAAGAACGCCCAAACCTTGTTTCACTAGTGGATCGAGATTTTTACCGTTGGACAGTGATTCTTATAGATATATATATATAATGTACATACGTTATACGTTGAAATTATATTGTGGTGAACCGTAATGTGATTCTGATATTCAGGAGTTTAATTTTTGTGTGAATTCTGAGGATATATGTAATATGGAGATATGTTGAGCTTATAACCCTCGTTTAATCGAGATCATTGATAAGCTAGTGATTTGAGCACCTCAGGATTTCTCGATTTTTTATTTTCGTATTATAAGATTCAGTGAAGGACCATGTACATAGAATATTCATTGGATATATTTCATATTCAGAATCATGTTTTTTGGAAGTGATTGTGCACTCATGGATACTTTGGAATATGATCGTCGATAGTATATGTGATATAGGAATTCGTTGTGGATTATAGTATTTGCATTATGGAACTGTTGTAGATATAGTATTGAATAATCCACGATAGTATGTGTCCGATTTTTTTTCCTGGATAAATGGCGTTTATTTGGGATATCAAGTATTCATGACGGAGAAATTGTTATTCGATGTATTAGTGGTACATGTATAATTTGTGATAAACCCCCGTGTAAACGGGACCCCGCTTCCATGCCAGAAGTGATAAAGGCCGTATTAGAAAGATTCAATAAGTGATAGATTCCAGTGTCGTCATTGACATGCGGTGATCCCTTCCCTCACTTTTTTAAAAGGGGGGAGGGTGTAGTATGTGACGTAGTTAGGGACGAATGGCCGACGGGACAAACTGAAGGCCAACCGGAAGCACGTGGGCGGAGGAATACAAGAAAAGAGTTCGCTAGCAGAGGACGCCGAGTCGAAGTGACAGACGACAGCGAAGTGTGTATCCTTGATACTGTAGTTTCCTTTCTTTTGTGTCCATTCAGGCCCTGGAATCTGTGGCCGCACTTAGAATCCATCACAGCCAGTCGGATTATAGGTGAGTAGCACCAATTATACATCAATCTCATCGAACTAGAGTATATTTGTACAGAATGCACGTAAAAATCACCGAAAAAGTCCCAAATTTTCACTTTAAATTGTAATTTCTTTCAACATGGTCCAGAGGAATTTTCTTTAAAAATGATATGTTATTACGATAGAAATTTCCTTTTTATTGGTATAAAATTTTTATAGGGTCACCAAATTCGTTTTCGATGTATAAATCGTTGAGTATGTGTTCAACATGCAAAAACGTCCAAAAAATACGATTTTATCGACGACGACGTTGGCTTGCCGTAGCGTCGTTAACGATAAAAGCGCATTTTGGGACGTTTTCACACTCATAGCGTACAATTCAACGACTTATACATCGAAAACGAATTCGGTGACCCTATAAACATTTTACACCTATAAAACGGAAATTTCTATGGTAATAACATATCATTTTTATAGAAAATTCCTTGGAAGAAGTTGAAAGAAACTGCAATTTAAAGTGAAAATTCGGGACTTTTTCGGTGATTTTTACGTGCATAATCTGTACAAATATAACCCAGTTCGATGAAATTCAACCGATCATATTTCGAAAATATAAAACTTAAATACACATGCATATTATTTTTTCGATATTTGGATGTAGTTCCCGACAATCCGTTTGCATGCAAAATTTCATAAAAATCCCCGAGAGAACGCCTTTTTTTTACGAAATTTTACGAACCTGTTATCAAAAAGAGGATAAACAGACATAAACAACACAGACATTACGTAAATATTTACACCAAAACTCCGTAAATATACTTCAAATGGAAGTTTTAAAAAAATATGTCCAAAGAATTCGCTTCAAAAATGATATGTTCTAGCTGTTGAAATTTCCCGTCGATTGATTAATTAAAAACCATATCTTACCGACTTTGTTTTTTCTGTGTAAGCTCCTAAAGGGGGTGTCTACCTTGCGAAAAACGTCAAAACGGTCGTATTTTACTGACGACGTCGCTGTCTGCATGTGAAGTCAAACTACGCTAGTTCTCAAGTTCATGCAGTTGTTTAATTTTTTACCACAGATTCGTCCTTTTTATACAAGTTTTGAAGAACTGATATGTATTTTTTTTTCTAAATTTTCCATTTTTATGATGGTT
This sequence comes from Lithophaga antillarum, assembly GCA_028566495.1. Classification (NCBI taxonomy): domain Eukaryota; kingdom Metazoa; phylum Mollusca; class Bivalvia; order Mytilida; family Mytilidae; genus Lithophaga; species Lithophaga antillarum. The sequence continues at coordinate 6,703 of JAOXYI010128443.1, read as the reverse complement.
CGGCAACTGGTTCTACTGGTCTGCCGACATATTTCAACTGAGGTATTTTTCGAGGGAAATAACCCGTGAATCATAAAACGCTACTTTTAGCTCTTGAACCATATAACATGTACCAGGTAAGTATGTCAGATTATTCAGAAGTCACTTGCGAACGAAAATGCGTTTTATTAACTAAACCTTATAGTTAATTCTTCAAGCTCTTTTTTTTCTATTCAAAGCTGATAAATAAGGTAAATTGGTACGGAAACTTCAGAAAAAAAAGTAATTATAAAATTAAAAAAAAAAAAATAAAGTCAATTTTTATAGTCTGATTGTAAGTTAGATACACCTTCTGCACTCTTAAAATGTGGTGAAATTAACGATGAAATACATACTCTGAATTTATTTCCGAAAATAGAAAAAAATAGGGGAAAAAAGAACAAACAATAAAACAATAAATCATTCCGTTATCGTCCTCCAGTTTTTAATGGGCCTATCACTTGCTTAAAAGAGTTATTAACAACGAAGTGGTTTCGCAAAATACTGATTAAAACAGAAATAGTGAAGCATTTCCGTTTGTTTTCACGAATCAGGTGGATTTTCATTCAAGTTTATGAAGTTCCAATATCCATAATCACAGGGGGTCCAACCTAATTGGTTGGAGAAGGGCCTAATTTGGTAGGAGTACGACAAAATGGCGGACGCTTCTCGCTTCAAATTGCACTGGTACGTACATTCGCAGTCATTACTGACAATTGGTACAAGTATTTGTTATAAAAATATTGCGTTTCGGCAACTGAAACATTAAAATTATCAGTTTGAGATGGCTGTTTGCTGTAAGATATCACAATAAAAGGTTATTGAAAGAAAACCAACCTGACAGAACCTATATTTTTGGTCCGCTGACAGTAGAGGAGCGTTTCTGTAACTTTTATGCGCCTTCTACCATTGTATTCATATGACTATGTTCCCTGGTGACTGTTTATTCATTGTTGCATGTAGATTAGCTCTTTTATGGGATAAAACATAGAATTCGGGCAAATTAGGCATTATTTGGTATGAGAAGGTGGGTGTATGACATTTTTTGGTTTGTTGAAATTTCTTTTTGAATTGGAAATCGCAAATTCTTTAAAAGGCACGTTACATGTAGTGATGGTAACACACTATGTGCATGCCTTGCGGATATTTTAAGCAGATTTATTTCAAAGTAGTCGATACATAACCTGATACCGCCATTAACAAGAGTTTGCTAAAAAAAATATTGTTCATTCGTGCAGTCAAGGAGACGTTTTTTGTATACTTATATTATGTACAAGTTTCACTAAATTTTTTGCCTAAATACAATCGTGTGCTGATTCCAAATGCTACTTACACTAAAACGTGACAACAAGACGTCAGTGGGGATTGAGTAGGAATGTTCAAATACAAACACGAAGATATGTGCAGTCTTATTTATAATTTCAAAAGATTCTCATAAGTAATTGGAAAATACCTTAAAAAGTGTAAGTTGGAACTCTTCTTACTTATTTCTGACACCTTCCATTTAAAATACTGCAAACAGTTTACTGGTCACTGAGGCCATTACATTATTGAAATCCTATTCTAAGGTTTAGAAATCATGTTTTTAGTTTAACCACAATATAAAGCAATATGCTAGTTCAGTAAGGAAAGGATCACTGATATATAGATGGAACACTTCTGGTGTTAAATATTGCATTTATAGTTAATGAAGTCACCTCAATATAAATATAAAAAATATATTTATGATTAGTTATTGATAGAATAATTCTTTCCTTTGGAAAATTATTGAAAAACTACAATGTTTAAAAATTAGTCGATTTATATTTGGAATTGGTTTTTTAGTATACGTATGTATAGATTAGAGTATTGATTTTGAATTTTTCATATCTTCCATTTTTTAACATGTATAACTATTTTGTATCTTTTTGCTGTTAATTTCTATATTGATAAATTGATAATATAAAAAAATATATAAAAAAAAAAATAAAAAAATAAAAATAAAAATAAACAAAAATAAAAAAAAAAAAAAAAACAAGAAAAAAAAAATAACAAAAAAAACAAACAAACAAACAAAAAAAAAACAAAAAACAAAAAATAAGAAAAACAAAATAATAATAATAAAAAAAACCCCAAAAAACCAAAAAGTTAATATATGTAAGAAATATTAAAAATTAATAATGTAAACAAATAAAAATAATACACAATTTTATAAAAAATAATACAATGTTTTAGTGTAAAAAAAGATAGGTGTTTATTTCTTTAGAATTTAATTAAGGGTAAAATTAAATTTCAAATGCATACAAATAGATTAGATACCGCGTATCCATTGATTGAAAAAAAGTTATAACTAAACAAATAAATAAATAAAAATTCAAAGAAACAAAACCGAAAAAAAAAAATCAAAAGGAGGAAACCAAAAAAATAAATAGATAAATAAATAAAAAAAAATTTAAAAAAATAAAAAAAAAAAAAAAAGAAGACAGAAAAAAGCTGGATAGATGCCTTAGACTTAAGTGAATACCCAAACTCGGCTGTTTTGCAACAAAAACAAACACGTTCAAAATTGATAATATAAAGTGGGTTCCCATACTGCTTGTATCGGTCTAATGGAAACATGAATCATTTTCAAATAATAAATTCAAAAAAGTACTAAATACTCCAAAAGTTAGATTTTACTACCCAGAACAAGTGTTATTTCTGAAAGTTAAGAGCTAAGGTATTTTATTTTCAACTTTTTAAAGCCTGTAAGAAGGTAAATGCTTTGAGATTACTAATGTGTCAGACTGTAATGTTATAAATCCAATTTTAAAATGTTTTTTCTCTGACTTGCTGTATCTGTGATAATAGAATTTGTATAACATAAGTGTTTGTGAATTGACGTTTTATCTTGGTTTGAAATGAAAGTTCAACATTCCAACTTTACATGGAGCAAAGTGCTAGTTTGACACTGAACATTAACCTGTTTACTTTATGTTTATGTCGACAACCTTTTGAGAGAAATACGTGTTTTTTTGTAGTCAATTATTATATTAAAATTTCGTGTATCGACTTACCTAATGAAAATGTAAGAACTTTCTCCTGATCAAAAAATTTACCATTTTTGTCAATAAAGCGTTCCGGTTTAAACATATGGCAGTCAGGGAATAAATTTTCGTCGTGCGCAACAGAATCTAGACTTGGTAGTAACACAGAGTTCTTAGGAATTTTATACCCTTTGAAGTTAATATCGTCCGACACCTTATGGGCTACAGAAAAAGGAACAATATTTCCCAATCTAAGCGATTCAAGAATTACAGCTTCACAGTATGGAAGATTAGGTTTGTCAGACATACTAGGAAGACGACCACACCCAACAACATCATCAATCTCCTTGTGCATCTTCTGTTGGATGTCCATATTATCCATTAAAAATATAATAGCCCATTTGATAGTTGTTGCCGTTGTTTCTGTGCCTGCTGCAAAAAGGTCGCCTATTATGTGAAGCAATTGTTCAGCTGTAAATACAAAGATATGAATAACTTATCAATATTTTTTCACAGTTGGAAACCTAAGTACGAATCATAATATTATATTATCATATTACAACTGCTGGAAAATAGGCTACTATACAGGTTCAGGATCATGTAGTGTCAAATAAGGCCAGATCAGCTGAACACTTCTTTAATTAGTGGATCGCGGTTGTCTGGATAGTTGCAGGCTATCATATCTAAGGTGTAAGGTCATGCTTAGCGTCGGGCAAATGGAAAAAGGAAGGTACAATCAATTTGTATTTTATGTGGTTAAGTTTACCTTTTGCTTGCCGAAAGCTGGTGGTTCTTTCTGTGCATTCCGGCTTCTGCAGCTGTCAAGTAAAACTACTCACGGTGTTATAATTGAAATATTGGTGAAAGTGGCGTTAGTCATTCAATCAATCTTCTTGTTGATATTAGTTAAAAAGGCATATTTTAAGTACATGTAAAGATAATGTTTTGTATGAACAGGGTGTGTAAATTAAAATCTGATAAATCTACGACATTTTCTTCAAGTTAATGTTTGGCACCATACACTTTCGCCAAACGTACTGTAAAATTTGATGTGTCTGCACCACAAGCAAGAACATTATATAAAATGTCAATTATTTTGAATTATATATCATACTTAGTAATACACAAGCACGTTAAGAATGATTTCGTGAGAAAATATTCCTCTGCTGAAAATCAAAGTAACGTAGGAGAAATGGATTAAATGAACCTGGCAAAGGCAATCATGTAATCAGAAAAATTTACCCGTGTAAACATTGTTTTCATCGGTTTCCATCTCCTTCAAATAAGCATCAATGAAGTCTCGAGGATTACTTTCATCAAGGCTCTTCTTATGATCTTTAATTTCATTACGGAAAAATTCAAACAGACGTTCAGCATTCTGTGATAAATGTTTTGCGCCAAAAAGATCACCTGGGAGTTTTGCAAGTGCAGGAATAAAGTTCAGAGGGCCATTAAATGCTGGATTGCTGAAAATTTCATTTAAAAGTTGAATAAAGTATTTAAATTTTGGATCTTCATAGTCAAACCGTCTTCCTACAGTAATTGACAGAACGTTGTTTGACATTGTTGTGTGAATGATTCCGGATATATCAACTGGCTGTCCTTTATAATTTTCTATTAAATTCAAAAATATTTCCATTTCTTCCACAATGCTTGATTCAAAACTCCTTTTACCAAAACCAAAGTCTCGTAGCTTCGAAAGAGCAAATGTCCTTTGATGTTTCCATGGAGATCCGCTTGCACTTACAATTCCTGTAATAAATGCAAATATTTGTTTAATATATTTCTAATAAGAAACGAAACTACGAATCAGTTTTTTTTTTACGTTTAACAGTATCTTTATCATAAACTGTTGATAAATTTCTATATACAGAATGACTTTTAGTTGGAAGTAAATTAACACCCATAAGAAGATTCAAGCAAAATTCAGTGCTGTGTTCTCAGCTCTATGGACTGTTAACATGCGTTCTATTTTTACTTATACTTGCTGATATATTTTTTTCATTAAGGTTTAAAATTTATTTACAATTCATATTATCAGTTTCTTCACGTACAATCTTGATGGTTTTCTTCGAGTACTCGGTCTTCGTCCACTAATGAAATTGACCGCCATTACACAGCTAAAAATTGCTTAAAGTTAAACTACAATCAAACAAGCAAACAGAAACACGTATCCAGATAAACTTCACTGTTTCGGAAATTTAGTGGTTACAACAGTGTATTAAGTAAATAAAACTAAGAAGATCATCAATGAGAAAAAAGCAGTGGAGCACCAAACAGCGTTCTGAAACCAACGATCCAGTAAACTGAAAACAAATCCAAGTAAGGATTACACGAACTCTGTGAATGAGAATGAGATTGAAATCGGGTGCATCGACAGCGTAAAGATCTCCTGCTATGCTAGCATCACTCGTCGCTAATCCAGTTAGTCAGGGACTCTTTGTTAGATCTACGAGAGGAAAACATGTCTGCGTCAATTTCACAGAAATTTTAAAACAATCAATCAACTTGTAATGGCTATTATAAAATTTGAAAAGAGACGATCGCAGTCTACTTGGCTGATATATCGATCTGAGTATGTTTTCTGTTAATAATTTACTTCTCCAAAATGTCTCTGTAGCTAGAACATGCTTTGGTGTAACAACCATGTGTTAACTAAGATACAAAGACCCACAGGCAGGATTAGCAGGGATATTACTACATAAGAATGAAAAATTAAAAACTGAAATCATCCCTTTTGCCATAAATCTTCGATTGTATGAGTGATAAATATATTAAAACAACATTCTTAAATTATACTTATTGAATCTGTTTATAAGAAGTGTTATGTTAATTATACCTACAATGTACTATTATATATGATATTTAAAAGTCCTTTTTCGTTCTTGTTTGTTTGTTTCTTCTCTTTAAGGTCTTTTCACTTTAATGTATTTCTATTCAAAATATTTTTCTTTTCTGCTGCTTTTTCAAAATAAAACTGTGAAAAAAGTACAGGACATATGAAAAAACATTCTTACTATATTAGTTTGAGCATACTTCAAGATTTTGATTTTTTACCCTGATTGGTCGAACCACTTTTTCTTACACAGTTATCTCCCCGAACACCGAACACCTTTTTTCTATTACCATTCTGACACCATTAAAAATATCGATATAAAACGTGGTCCGAATTGTTAAGGACCATGTCCTGTAATTATGTTTTTATGTCCGGAGGGTATCCGATGATGTCTTATGGGAGTTATCTCCCTGTATATTCTTGACAGAACAATTTTTTCACCGAAACGCACGAACGGTAAATCGTAGAGGCATGGGACCTTCACTATTATCCATCATTACCTTTGACAATGAAAAAAGTTACGAGGTTAAAGATCAAGGTCACATTTTAATTTCTACCTTTGTTTGTACCATCTTCTCAGAAACTATAAAACATAGTGAATTGACTCCTGGTCCGAAATGTGGAGGGAATTATGGTATTGTGCCTCGGCCTTTCATTCATCAATCAATTACTTTTTGTACACCCCTGATATGTTTGTTCAGACAATTGAACGACCTACTATAACTTGCGAATCGTGGGTTATATAGAACTGGGGTCATGATCAGTAACCTCTATGAATTATGACCTTCATTTATGCTAAAAACTCATAGGTCAAGATCATGTCCTAATTTTTGACCCCTCAAAT
>JAOXYI010128333.1:0-11812 GCA_028566495.1 Lithophaga antillarum | reverse complement strand
ACAACAAAAACAAAAGATTGTTTGTTAAGTGGAAAGGTTATCCAGATACGTTTAATTCCTGGATTCCTATGTCGGATGTGGAAAAACTTTAGTTGTAGGATGTATACCGGGTCTAAACAACAAAATGCGAAAAAAACTTTATTTCCTATTTAACATTTAAATTTCCTAGAAAAAGTTATACCTAGTTGAAAATCTGAAACATTCTTGTAGGATCCTTGGTGGGCTCTAAACAACACCCCCATTCTTCCTGGGACTTTTCATTTTCAAAACATTATTGTAGCTGGCTCTAAACCAAGGTTTAGAGTGAGCTAGAGTAGTTTTTGAAAATGAGAAGTCCGGGAAAGTATGGGGGTGTATCAACTACTAGTACTGTGTTATATTGTATTATAATGAGAGACATACGGACACTTTGCAATTTGCAGACATAATGAGAGGCAACAAACGTGAAAGAAAATCTACGTTAATTTATTAATAACTCTGACCATTTCTCCGGCCTGCATATTTACTAAAATAGATGAGATTAAGACCGATTCGGCTACCGAAACCCCCTCATTACTATGCACATAAGCTATTTCCGAGCTGATATCCGTTATAAATCCGTAAAAGGACCAACATATTGGAAATCTGCAAATAATTTTCCGCTGATATTTGTTTTACTTTACTTTTATTAACAATATTCTAAATGTAAAACTATTTAGATAGGTAATCATTTGCAAGTTTTCAAACAGACCCTTTCATATTTAATCCATAAAAAGCGAAAGTAAATTCAAGGTGCTCTGGAAGGCAAAACATGTCGATACATTAAATGTGCATATTCTTTTCACAAAAAATCATCTGTGATATTCAGGTCATTAGGCGAACAAAACAAATAAGTGAAAACACGAATATTTTAAGAAAGATAAACAAATATTTCAGCCAAAAAAGGCAATACCAAAGTTTCGAAGATCCATTAAGCAAAGAACATGTGGTGTTTTATTTTATTTCAATTATTGAGAGCTTTTCAATACTTTGACACTAATTATATTTATTCTGCAAAGCAATATATCAGCGATAATTTAGTTACCATTTGCACAGCACAGCAAGAAGAAATGTTGCTGCTTTGTCAACATGCATATCATCCCCAATTTTTAATTGGTTCGTGAATAAAGTTCTATTCATTGACAAGCTATACAATACAAAAAAATGTTTCAGTCCGAATCGGAGTCCGACTCCTCAGAGGATTCATACATTATCATGGCCGAGACATCTGGTGTATACAGATGACTCTGGCTGGTGTCACTTCTGCTGAAATCAAAATTCAACTTTTTCATCGTTAAACTTTTAACCGCCAAATTCCCATAATGTTTTTGATATTGTTCATCCGGTGTTCCTGGGATCTCTTCAGTATTTTTCACTTTTGAATCACTAGCTTCTAGTCGCATTGTGTAATAGTCTATGCTTTTGTTACTTTCAGACTTATGGTCTGCTAAGGATTCACAAAAATTTTCAACTTTGCTGGTATAATCCAAAGATTTAAGTTCATTTAGCCTCATTTCTACCATATCTACATGTTCTTCATTTTCAAACAGGTTAGTAGATCTTCTTGGAGATTTGTCGCCTTTGCTCTGTAGTAATGAAGAGTTACGTCTGCTACGAAATCCGGGTAACTTTGGTGAGCAAGTTCTTGGTCTTGTATCAACTGACGGAACTTTCAACAAGTTATTATCGGTCGAGTTTCCATTGTGTTTGTCTGCTGTTTTAGTGTCATTAGTGTAAGCCGTAACAGGGAAGCATTTTGTACGTTCTTCATTTCGACCATATTTGGCAGAAGATGGTCTTTTGGCAATATCACGAGCATTACCGGCAACTGGTAATGGCGAGGTGCACGCGCTGCCTTCAGACAAGGATCTGCTACGTAGTCTTGGCGTTTTATCATCAACAATAGCATCCACATTAATTCTTACCTTTGGTATCTTTTGAGATTTTGTTTCTTCTGGTTGTTTAAGTTTCTTGAGAAATTCGTAATCCTGTTCTGAATCACCGATGTTTATATTAAGAGATCTCAGGTTCTTTGCTCTTAATTCTCGTTCTTTCTCCTTATCGCCATACATACGAGCATAAGCTAATTTTGACCGGTGTAGCTTATCCTGAAATCGTTTATAAAGAATTTTCTGATCGATTTTCACGCTGTGAACTATGTTCTTTTCTGTCCGATTAATAATATCCAAGTTTTTCTTCAAAACTATGTCTTCTTTATAGTTTGCATAATGAACCGTAAGTGACCTTTCGGCTGCTTCTCCAACTTTCCCCGACGATACTACCATGTTGAAAAGTTGATACAAAATGCTTTGGGTTACTATTTGTAGACGTGTATATTGTAAGGTTTCTATTAATTTGTCCTAATTGAATCGTGATGTTTGACGAATTGAATGGTTCGGATCAAAGTATTTAAATACAACTGATTAACTTGTCGTCCGAATTAAACAACTAAGCTTTCCCTTTCTTCAACCTTATCAAGTTATAAATTTCGGATTTCATTGGTTATCAAAAATGTTATAGTTTATCACCATATTATCGTAGTTCGTTTTGTTTGGGTTTTGTATATTAATCTAGGTTTCTATTGGATATGGAGAACAGATAGGAAGGTTATTTTGATTGATCATTCTGGGTCTTATAGTTTTTGCTGTTCAAAATTTTAAAAAAATTGACTATGCGAGATTTTAGCTGTATTTACTGGTCTATATGCTTATTTTTTTTATAATAAGTGTATGAAAATGTAATATAACAACGAGACTATAGATGAGTCAAATTTTTAAAAAAAGATTTGTCCTTGACCACTTTTACATCACAAATACAAAGTTGATTTTAGAAATTATTATAAACTTACAAGTGTCGCCACGTGGGAATGAGGTTAATTTCAGTTGAGATCAAGTTACAGTACATGTTGCCAGATGTTGAATTTAATACTTTTTCCCCTCGGTGACAGGTAAAACATGTGCTAGGTCCAGTAAAATATAACTTTAGATGCTTTCATAAAATAAACAAAAGGACCAGTCTACCTCTTGCAGAACCAGTCCTTTACAGAATTGTTTATCTATAGTGATTAGAAATTTTAGATTAAAAGCTTAATTGATCTTTTGTATATATACACCTTTGTCATACATATCTTTTAATGGTTCGTTACTTGTTACAAATTGAATCTGGACTGAAAAAAGTAATGCAACAGTAATGAATACATCAGTTTTTCATCCGACTAAACTCTGCTTCAGCTAGAAAAATCCACGATTACTAAATTTCCACCTTGTGCACCCCTACTGGCCCATTTCTTTAGAGAATTAACTTTATTTGAACCAATCTACATTCCCTTGTCCTAAAGATGATTCTTACCAAGTTTAATTCTATCTGTTTCAAAATGACTCTGCAAAACAAGAGTTTACAGACGATGGAAAAAAAAGAAATACAGTGATACAACAGCTCAAATGACCCATCTGGTCAGCTGGGTTAAAAAGGTGAGATTATAAGGCTAAGTATCTCATGAACCACTCATAGATATATAAGGGTAAGTATCTCATGAACCACTCATAGATGGTCATAGTAAAGGCGGGAGACATGATCATCATTTTTACATAGAAAGCGTGTTCGACAATAAAAGACTTTTAAAATAAGGAAATTAATAATACGCGATTGAAATCAAGTTTAAAATTTACATAATTATTTTTATATAGACAAATAGGGAAAATTTCCATCAAAATTTGAAATTTGCAATTAAATAGTCGTTAGTCATTTATCATTGCACTTATCATAAAAATAAAAGTACATTTTTGAACTGTATATTTGTCATTAATATCCACAAGAAATTTTTTAATTTTGATGAAAAATGACCTTACAATTAATTCTTAAGTAAAGTGTGTTTTTCCAAAGAATAATAGTGGAAAATAAAAAACTTGACTCACTTTTGGCACCATACTGTAAGTTATAAAGGCACTAGTTAATACTGAGAAAGAGAGAGTCATTGCAAGTTTTGTTCTGGTTTACCATAGAATTACCAATCTCATACATCTAACGGAATCAATTTTCTAGTTTTTCGTATATGCAAACACGGCAAAAATTAAATACAACATTAACATTCTCGTGCATAAAAAGCTGTCAAAACATATCCAAATCACAATCCAGCTTTAGGACGGGTGTTACCCAGTAAAATGTTGGTGTTCCAAGAAAGATAACTCTGAATAAAAATATGACTCTTCGCAGAGGATCGATGGGACAGTATCGTACTTGTAATAAGAATTTATATTTTGTCACCGGTTTCATTTTCAAAATTATGCTTGCTATATGCGTTACTGTAAACACAAACAGTATATAACATTAAATTATTCTTAGGTTGAATGCAGCTAGCAGAGGTCGGGGAAAATGCGGCTCCAATACAACAGTAATATGTATGTCTCTGCTCCTGTTTACCCTAATATCCTACCCCGAATCAAAAGCAGCGTTGTGTCCAATAAGTCCTTGGTATAAAAACGTACATCCCCACTCTATTTTTTTTCTCTCAGCATGCAAGAGAACTGCACATTATATTTCGTTTTTCCTCCTAAGCCCCAGTTTGTTTTTTTTTCTTTTTTTTTTTTTTACAAATCCAAGCATCTTCTATGTTCTGTGTACGGCTAAGAGATACTTGTGGGGTTACTAAGTCACTAATCAACCTGGTGGTCCACAAAGTCAAACATAGTAGAACATGTTTATGAAACATGTTTCCGCCAGCTTTCACCTACATGGAAGCAGAGACATATAATTGGTTTTATAGGTCTCTGATAGAAGTAATTATATTCATGAAAATTTCTGGATGAAAAACGCCTTTAACGTTTTGGTTCTCTAAACTAATTTTATACAAAATTTCATGGTCACTTTCGAATATTGCATCAGCCAGTTCTGAATTTCCTTAGACTGATGTTACAGATAGTGTCCCTCTCTCTCCATAAAATCGTCACAATGTACTTTCAGGAATGGGTGATGGAAGTTATATCTGATCTCACTCTTTGTTTTGTGTACGAGAGCTTCAGTGTTTTATTATTTATATGGTGCTGTTTTGTAATTTTCTACTTTCTTTTTTTTTTGTTCTTTTTCCTTGATTTCAGCAGAAGAGCTTTATACTGATGTTTTATTTACATATACCAGAGATATATGGTTTTATATGTCTCTACATATACATTTGAATTATTCCTTGTAAACTGATTAATACTACTGAGATAATCAGAGACGACTGTGCAGAAATAAGATTAAAATTAGAAATGGAGATTCCAGATTAACATTCTGGGTTGCATCTAGAATTTGTTAAAGGGGGCCAGATGTCCCCTTAACAGAAATAGGAGTGAAAAAGAGAAGTTAAGGCACAAAACATCATCAAATCCACACAAAGTTTTTTGTGCACAGTTGAACCCAGATTCATTTAAAAATACGGTGCATATTCATATTTTGGGGGCATTTTCACAATGCCCTCCCCTAGATACAACCATAAACACTTGATTCCCTGAATTTTGAAAATTTGGGAAACAGCTCCTTTTTAGATCCCAGCTGTGTCTCCCTGAGAATCAAATGATTGCTCCCCTTATTAGATCTCAGAAATGGTCTCAATAATTTCAAATTTATTTGCACCGAATTCGACAGAAAAATGGCATCCAAATCTGATTTTTGGTGAAAATTCATGTCCAGTGTCTAAAACATTTTCACAGAAAATAGGCAATTATTATGCAGTCCATTCAGGATAATATGATATACATGTAGACAAAGAAGGACTACTGCATTTATAGATTTATGGAAAAATGACAATGCTAGTTTTCCAATTGTGAACTTCCCATTCTAAATACCAGTAAAACATTCTTGCTGTTCAAACTGCAGCTGATATTATATTCTAGAGCTTGATTTTCCAGACAGTGAGAGCCCCGACCTTCAACAGGAAAACTAGCAATCCTTGTCAATTAAGGTTGGAGTTGAGCACACTTTGGCATAAGCAAGGCTTGACCACACAACCCCAGCGTTGACACGCCAGTGATTAATAGTAGATATGACTAACTACCTAGACCACTCGGCCACCAAGGCTCCTTGAAAATGCCTGATATTACTTAAATCAGAAAGAAAAGATGTTCACCTGGAATTTGCATGTTTACACTGTCTGTTGGTTTCAATAGTAGGCATGGTTAATAGGCAGGTTCATTCAGACCAATGTCTGAAATGTTGTACACTGAAGATACTGCCTGAGATGGCACTGAATACATCAGTTGGAATTTGAAACCCAAAGTTAACAACCTCTATACTAAAAACAGACCAGTGGATCTCAATTTTTAGTTTATGTTCGGTAATAAACCAAGGCAACACTGTTGACTAGACATTTATTCTTGCAAACATCCATTTTAGTTACTAGTATCTCTCTTGATTACGACATTTAAACATATCAATAGCAATGGCTACTTAAGGATATTTTTTGCTTCTCACAATTTTTTGGCAAAAAATGGACTTGGAATGCACTTTAATAATGATTTTTGCATAAATCTCATTCAGAAAATAAAAACTTCAGGAAATACTGTAAAAAATCTTCTCATTTTATATGTTAAAAATTAAAAAGGTTTAAGCCATAGAAAAATTTCTGGTCGTGTGGTGATTGGGAACAAAATTAGAATCAAGACTATCCATTATGGTTGTCCAAATAGTCATTTACCCATAATGGTATTGTACTTAAACTGGTTCACTGAAACTGGTAACACTTCCCATAACTTGATGAAATTTTTGTTGTCCTCCACAGTACATAGAAAACATAAATTCTACTTAATGAGCAAAAATTTTGGATATCTATCCAGGCGCGGATCCATAGTGGGGGTTCCAGGGTTTTGGAACCCCCTTTTGTCGAAAAATATTGCAAAACAAGGTAAAAAATTAAAAATTTGGAACTCTACCCCACTTTTCTGTAGAAGATTTGTAAACTGGAACTCCCACACCCTCTTTTAAGAAATTTCTGGATCTGCACATGCTTTCAGTGACAGTGTAAGATATGAAGAATACTTGTCTTAAATAAACAAAAATCCCTGGTCCTGTCCAAATCCACATATATATCACAGATCCATACATTAAACATAAACAATTTTAACATTAGGACAACAATAGAACAATCTTGATAAAACTTTTCTTTCACAAAACAGGTTATGTATCACATTAAACTAAAATATTTCATTTAATGGACTCCGGTTAGTATTTTTTGTTATTGTCAAATTTTGTGTTTATTGTGGCTGTTATACATGTACATAAATCAGGATCTTGAGATGTGTAGTTTTCATTTGACTGATCATCTAGTGAAACCTTCAACACAGAATGATGGCACATAATATACCAAGCACTGTTTTTGACCTAATGCCTGAAATTTACAGACGAAATAGGTTCTTTCAATCAAATAAAACAAAAATGTACAAAAATCATGGAGAGCTGTAATGTTCATCTTAACTAGTAATGAAACTGTTCCTGTCATAAGAAATAAAAAACTTAACTGAATATCTGAAATCATTAACAAGGACGTGTATTGCTTTCCAGTACAACATTATGTATATTACATTATTAAGCTGCACAAAAAATTTCAGATGTTAAAATTGTAATCATAGGCTTATAACACCTTGTTTTGACGCAATAACTAGTCTTACAATGACTTTTTATTCCAGAGTCATATTCAGTTCTCTTGTTCTGAATACATTCTGAACAATGTAGATGACTGAATGCCACAGAACAGGAAGTACATTTTTTACGATATGGTATAGATTCTTTTCAACTGTTCTGTTGATGATTCATGTGAAAATGCCTACTAACTGTAATAAAAAAGAAAATTTATCAATAAAGGATTACGTGTCCTATTCTGCACCAAATCATAAATCTTTGTATTTAGATTCAGTTTTAACAACAAATAAACAAAGATTTTTCTTTCTGTCTTCCTTTTTATCAAATATCATTTTTGTAAACAAATCTGATATTTTAGCAATCAACTTCTAGAATGTTACCATAATACCGAGCCCGCTTCTCTTGACTGGAATCATTATAACAAATTCCATATTGTGTCCTGTATGAATTTAACTTTTTCCATGTCTGATAGTCGTAAGGCTTTAAGTATATTTTTATACGCTGAAATTTATGAATAAAATATGGAATTTTGTTTGCAGTATACACGCATACACAAAAATTTGTCTTATTGAGTAAATTTTCATGGTGCAAATTTGATCCAGCATTTTGTCTGGTTGATTTTGAAGCATGAAGACCTGATACACACACAGTATAAGAACAATGAATGAAATTCCACCCCAATAACTATATGTATGAAAGACTAAAATTCACTGTCAAATCTACAAAATCAACTGCAACATTCTTTCTTTTTTCTTTTGTAATATAAAGTTAAAATAAATTCGTCTGGTGTAATACAATAGCAACTGCTTATATTCTGTGTCCTACTACATACTACATGTATAAATTACCACATATTCTGACAGGTATTTAACAAGATCTATAATATACATATTTTTTTACAATGGAATGTGTGTGTTAGGCTTTTGCCGAGACTAACTGTGCAGAGTCTTTAGGCTTTTCGCTAGCTTCTAATTGTCTTCCCAGGTATTCCCTGAAAAAAAGTAGCAGTGATAAATCAAGAATGTCTTCTTTTTGAAAGTTTCAGAAGTTGGTTGACATATCTTCATTAGCTTACACCATCTCAGTAATGTCAATTAAGTCCCCTTGGCGAAAAATATATTTTGAATGGCATTAAATTACCATGATTTTGCATATGTAGGCCTGCTATATCCATGGCCTAATCAATATATAATTAGTTAAAACTGCTGATGCTGAAATCAAATAAATAACGACATCATATCTTTCATATTCTTTGTACCACCATAATTTTAACTGACTGACATGTACATGTAAGTAAGTACATAATAGCACAGGGTTATTGTTAAAGAATATCAGAACTAAGTGGAATATAATATTGTACAAGTAACTGTTAATATTTTGTTAGGTATATTTCTCGATACACTTTAAATATAATGTAAATTTAGATAATGATAAAATTTTGGATGTTCATTAACTTCAAGTGATATAAACTGCTGTACTACAGTTTACTGATTTATGTAAATATTGAAACACATAGTGACCACATAAACTACACAAATACATGTAGGTAATTGCATCTATCAAACTAATTTTTTACAATCTTCCTAAAAATTTGAGAAAAACATAGAAATTATTTATGAATGGGTAAACTGTGAAATATTAGTAAATATAATAGAATAATTGTGAAGATTTGTATGTAAATTACTTAATGATAATTGTTTACTATGAAGTTAATTGCTAATCTAAGAATCCTGCAGTCCAAATCACAAAAATAACATACTGACAGAAATAACTGCATATTTTGAATATTAAACAGGTATATATTGTGGCAAGGGCAATGTTTTCCACCAATCATCAGGGTCATTGCTAAAACTAACTATCAAATTAGAAAAATATGATGTATTCTACTTAAAAATTATAAATTATCTCCCTTTCGTTGATTTTGCAGTTTATTTCTCTCATGACCCTTTTTCAAATGAAAAACAACTGACTGATTGATTGATTGGTTGGTTGGGATTTTTATGCCACTTTCAGCAATTTTTCAGCTATATCATGGCATCCAGTTTTTACGAGGGGAGAAATCCTGACCTTCCTCAGAAAAACTGGCAGTCCTTGTCAATTAAGGTTGGAGTCGAGAACACCTCACCCTGAGTGAGGCTCAAACTCACAACCCCAGTGATGACATGCCGGTGATCAATAGTAGATATGACTAACTAACTAGACCACTCGGCCACTCAGGGCCCAAAAACAACTGGTAGATTTGCACATAATTTTAAATTTTAAACATAAAAATATTTAGAAATTGTCGCAGGTTTACTGACCATATATGACTGTTTGCATTATTCTCACATGGAGAAGAATTTAACTACAATGTAAATTCCAATACATACCAGTTATGTACCATCAGTTTCTGTACAGCTATTAAAGCTTCAAATCTAACATTAGGATCTTCATGTGACAAATACTGCATAACTAATTGTTTCCCTCCTAGTTGTTCTATCACACTGAAAATATTAAGATCCATCATGTTTACATTCTAATAAATGTTAAAGGTTCTGAATCTTAAATTTCATGCAGAAACAATACAATATCATCTACCTTCAGGACGTCTAAAAATTTCAGTTTTCAACTTAAATTGTTAAAGAAATTCAGTATGTGGAAGGCAAGAGAAACTCTCTCTCACAGTTTAACACTCCAACAAAAATATTTAAAATTTGACCAATAACACTGTGACCAAATGCTTTCAGTTCTCGTACTGTAAACCTTCCATTATTGAATGGCAACATCCCAATGCCCAGCAAACTGAACTCATATAATATTCAAAGACACACTCCAAATATTTGGACTTCACTTACCCAAGAAATGTTGTTGTCACACAAACTGTTCATACAAGGATATTTACAACTTAGACTAAAATCTATAAGAAATTCTGTAGTCACAATCGCAACTTTTATTTGCAAACAATTTATTTTCGTGTACAAAAAAAATTTAGTGAATATACATTGCCATGAAACAGAAATATTTACTTGACTATTAAATGCTGTTGACGTCAATTCACTAAATGAAATCATGGCACAAATGCAATTTGATATGGAGCTGCGATTAAAAGTAGCTGTGAAAATAAGTTGGTTTACAGTACTGAATAACATTTTTTTCCCATAAATACTTCATGTCCCATGTTTGTTTGTTTGTTTGTCAGACTACGGCTTAACACTACTTTCTGCAGTTTTTCAACTATACTGTCACAATCTGTTTTATTTATGGAGGAGGCTGGAGTACCCATGACAGAATAAATGACCTTGGTCAAGTGACTGGTCAACTTTATGATGTAAGATAGGAGTCATGTGAACCACTGTTTTTGCAATCCAAAGTCAAGTGCGAACTCTCACAATATAGGTGATAGGCTACAGTGATCTATACAGATAAATGTGACCTAGTACATAGGCAACCATAGTCCAAACAGTCTCATGTGATAATGATTATTGGATAGCTCTTTACAAAGTTTGTTTTTCATATTGATCCAAAATCCAAGATGGATTGAATTCTCAATTCAACATCCAATTTTCATCTTGAATTCCAATGGAACACACACAAGCATAAGTTAACACATTCTGTAAGATGTCCATATGATACACATTCAATTTGACTTACTTTTTGCCTCGTGGGTAGTGTCGTACATATTCTCCCAAGTCATGTGCTGCTACAGATAATATCAATGGGTCTTTACTTGTTTCTAACAACCTTACTAAAATTCTGAAATGACAATTAAAAGTTAATGTTTCATTAAATTTCACACAACATAATATTGTAAACAAAGAATTTTATGTTTGACAAAACAAGAAAATTTCAAAACTTTGAATATTTTCTGTAACAAGAATTTTGTAAGTTCAAAAAGTCGTTAAATTATCCCAAAACCAAGAAATATTGTAACTGCTTTCCATACAGCTTTTTAACTTCAGGTTGCCAATTCCTTACAGTTTTATAAATACTAATTTTTCTGGATTTTACAGGTATAACCAAATTCATAAAATAATGTTCTTCAGGATACACATACAGCTGAAAACATTAAGAAAGTTTTGAAAAGCATGAACTCAATACACTGCAAAAGAAAATACAACATACATGTATACAGGAACATATACAGTGTACCAAAAAATACCAGCTGGAAAGACAAAATTCTGAAAAATACAAAATATAAATACCC
>JAOXYI010128222.1:0-11812 GCA_028566495.1 Lithophaga antillarum | reverse complement strand
CTCTTTTTTGTCTACAAATCAGATCGCACAGTTTTAAATGAATGATAAAGGGGTGGAAAATCAAACTAGGTGAAATTAAAAATGTTTTGGCCTATGTTATGCCCAAAATATTACGAAGTAGAAACTAGCAAAAAAGATTTATAGGAACAGTGATTTCATTGAGGTTCATCATCTTGAAGTTAATGTAAGACCTTCAGTGACGAATAACAATTCATGCCTAACCTAGTGTTCACATGTGAGTTGGATTTATGAGAAATTAGAAATATATAATTTCATGGTGCTTAATTAAACTGAAAATTGAAATAAATCATGATAGTATCTATTATTACTTAATGAAATAAAGGCCATATGAATTGAAAACATTAGTAAGGTGCTAGTGAGCTATGTCACAACTCTATCTGCAATAACAACGCTGTCTGCAATAATATTGCAATAACGCTAACTGCAATAAAGCAACATTATGTTACATTTTGGCGCTAAATGCAAAAATATGTATCGAAAATTGAATACGACGAAAAAAAAAGTACCTACATAGTATTTAAACGTATATACCATATTATTACTGACCTCTGTTGGTATCTTTAAACAGATTCCACAGAATGTTCTGTATATAATTGCTACTTCGGTTTAAGCCGGAAATACCACGCAGTTATTAGTTTAGTTTAGTTTAAACATATTTCATTCAAAGAAACATTGAAATGGATTGGGCATAGGTTATCTCACTTTAGGAAGCCCTCTCCTATAATACAACAGACATATATTAACATTTTTGACATGTGCTGTTCAAATGATTAATAATCGTTTCAATAATATTAAAAGTATCTTCAATTTTCAATTACGTTTACGAAAGATATAGAATAAAATGAAAAAAGTGACATAAAAACCAGTTTATAAGTATGTGTATAAGACTGCAGATATTCAGGGTTTCTGAAATTATATGAGCTGAAAGGCATGTGATTTGATTGTTTCACCCTGCTGATGTATGTACAATAAAATACTGTAACGTGTGCGTTTTTTGTCGGGGTGAAGACACTAGTGATCAATGAAACATATACGACAGTTTGGGACAAAACACCCAAAATCAAAGTTACTGTAGGTCCACCACAATAAATAACTGCACCAAAACCTCAGAACACCGAAACCCGTGTCTAGAACAATAAAGTACAAAGTAGCTCAATAAAACGAAACCTACAATATTGGGGTATAAAACTGACGATCCAAAGTGATGTAAGTTTATTGTAAAGAAAAGTAAAAGTACAAATTTGCCGTTAATCTGTGAACAATGAAATTTTCTCTTAGTATGAAGTCACTAGTGTAAGTCACTATAACATGTCATAACTAGATAGAAGGCTGCAAACCATAACTGAATAAACTAAATACAGATTTCTTACGCATTACAACAATTATCATTATCAAACAGCAAAAATAGTTGACCAGTGCCATGTGACCGTAGGAAATGACCCATATCCTCGGATTTACTCAGATATACAATCAAAATACTACGAGCATGCAGTCATAAATGAGTATCCTCTTACACTATATAATTGATTTTAAAAAAAAGCAAATGTTACATTACCCGCTTCTTACAAAAATTGGTCGTCCCGACTAATGACCTATCAGCTAACATGTACGGTAACATTGAAACATATATGTTCACATTTAACAAACACCTATGATTATATAGTTTTAACTATTCAGTATTTCATAACATATTTGAATTGACAGTCCATATGTCTGTATTATAACAGTCCTTCAAAGTTCATTAGATTATGAAATAAATATGATAGATCACCAATTAATATAATGACATAACTTTTATTGTCCCTAAGTGGTTCATGATACGCAGATCGCTATAAAGTTCATTAGGAATTCTTCTGACAGAAAGTTTATCTTCTGAGGTACAAAGTTGGAACGGAACGGAACATATTAGAACAGAACATTAAACGTGCATAGTGCACGTATAGTTTATGTCTGTAGCACAGTCCTGAATAAAAAGTTACTAAGGCAAAACCAGATGTAATGATCACATAATAAGTTCATCAAATATAAGAAGGATGTCATTTTCATCAAAGTTCACGAAAGTCCACGTGAAACAGTTTATACATATAGCGTAACACATTTCATCATGTATAATATTCTCACGAGTGGTCCCTGAAGTTCCTAGATCAACAAAATGTCAGGATTACAATTTAAAGCACAAACTATTAAATAGAATGTCCATCTTATCAAAGTTCAAATTAACAGTTCACAATTATAAACTAAGTTTACGATAAAATGTTTATGTCAATGCATGTTTATGAAATTTATTAAAGTTATTTTCAAAGCAGATGAAATACTCTATGTTCCCTCATCAGTTCAAAGTGAAAGATAATATTACAATAACCATTTATTTGTATATGTATTCATGCTAAGAAAAAAAACAACCAATGAAATTAAGCACTAAATATATATAACTCTACACCAATTAAGTTACCTTTTCTCTATTATATTAAGACAGGCTGACAGGAAATGGACATCTCGTGACGTGAGTTTGTGTCTCTACATTAGTTTGTGTCTCTGTGGTCACTACCTCCTTATAGCATGGATCAGACACATGTGTTGATTTCAGCTGATAGACTGTTCCATCCAGGAAAGTTGCCTCTCTCATACTTTGAGATGCAGGAAAATCCCCACTGGCACAAAACGCTAGGGTTTCGAAGGAACAGGCCTAGCAGTATTACGTATATCTCTCAAAACGGGGCAAGATGAAACGTATGTGAATGCTCCAACAAAGAGCATCTGGTAATCATAGACTCCTCCAGAGACAGGCTGAACGGACGGAATTATATGCGGTGCCTTAAATGGTTTCTCTGTTGGTGCTTCAACAGAACTGCCTGGAAAATCGGGTATAACACTATACAAGAAGGATGAACTTGGCGAATTGTTCACGGAAACGGGAACGGAAGACACTGCGGGAGTGTCCACAGTAGTCGCTGGAATAGTGGATTCACTTAACTCTCAGACCACAGGAACTTGAGGCTCCAGTTGCTCATCAGGAATAACAGACACAAAACGGCAGGCTGCACACATACATCAGAGACGGCAACAACTGGAACAGATGTGACAGGAACAGGCAGTTCTACAGGTTCAGACGAGACATCAGCGTTTATGGTAACAGGAGTCTCAGGGAAAGGAACAGACATCAGACGTAACGACAGCATCAAATACACCAGATGGAACAGGTTCAACAATGGAAGACAGAACTGCAGAAGACGAAACCGGCGGAACATCACAGATGACGACAGCTGACACATTAGACGTTACATCAATGGCAGGCGACACGGTGGACGGCACATCAATTACAGGAACAGGAGACGATATATCATCGGAAACCACAGCAGGAGACGTTACACTAGAACCAATAGCTACAACAGATAACACAACAGGCTTTCCAAACTTCTGGCTCCAAACAGTACTAACTAGCATCTTCATTACGTGGTGATGAAAAAAAACGACGCCTCATATGCAGTAAGGAGTTCATCAACGCCTCGCACCTTGGAGTAATCAACAGGAAAACCTGCCTGTTAACTCCAGTTCCTCTGATAAAGTTCTGGGTATGGCCTTTGCCTTGCTGCCTTTGGACTTCTTATGTACTGATGTGGCACGGCGCAAAACCGGATGAATTCTCTAGGTGTGCCTGTGCATTCTAGAATTATGGTTTATGACCCCAACCACCATTAAACATGGCCGCCACCATTACTAAAAATAGAAACTTTGACCCCAAAAAATCAATAAAAAAATTCTGAAAAATCCTGCAAAGGGATAATTGCTACCAAACTTTGAGTAAATGATATATATACATTTATGATTTTTTTAATGACCCCGGCCGACGTCCAAGATGGCTGCCAATACTAAAATAGAAAATATTATAAATAGCCAATACGGCTTTGTTTGTCCACAGAATGAGATGAAATTGAACTGTAGATGCATGGTAAAGTGTTGTTAAACATGCATTATGGATTTTTATGCAAATTTACATATTTTGACTAAAATCCAATTGAAAATTAACTCCTCTGAAACTATTCTTCCAAACTGAATCAAACTTTGGTGGAATGGTCCTTGGGTGGTCTCCTTTCAGAATTATGTCCGATGACCTCACCTGACATCCAAGATTGCAGT
This sequence comes from Lithophaga antillarum, assembly GCA_028566495.1. NCBI lineage: Eukaryota > Metazoa > Mollusca > Bivalvia > Mytilida > Mytilidae > Lithophaga > Lithophaga antillarum. The sequence goes on along the minus strand of JAOXYI010128222.1, from coordinate 7,654 downwards.
CATTAGTAAAAATAGAAAATATTGAAACTTTTTTCTAGAATCATTGTGTCAAATCAACTAACCTGGAGCTACTAGGAAACCAGGTGAGCGGTACTGGCACACTTAGGTGAGCCTCTAGTCTTTTATATTTGTCTCATGTGCAACTGAAAACAGCAACAAAAGATAAAACAGGAACTTTATTATATATTCTTGTATGTATTTTTCAAATAAAATTGTCTTTCCAGGTTCACAAAAAATCCTCAAAGAGCAGGCTTCGAGTTTCATATGACTTTGAAACTGGTGATGATGAAAACAACCTCGATGTTGAAGCTCTCCAGCAGTTATGGTCAGACTTCGACGATCTTATGGAAAGCATCAGAGTCCTGCCATCATCTGAAAGATATAAAAAACCTCAAGATTTCCAGGAATGTGCAAGAACTTGGGGAACTAACTTTAGGAAGTGTACTTTCGATGAAGATGTTACACCGTATATTCATGGTAAATGATAAATTATTGTCACGTGGCAGTTCTGAAGTGTAATATTTTTTCTTTAAGTACATTGATATCAGCATGATATCTGATATTGATAACATTAGCAATATTAAAGGTTTTATGAAAAGAAAAGAAAAAGAAAACATGGGAGGTAGATGCAAATGAGACAATTTTATACAAAAACTTCACTTAACTTATAACTGTGATACATGTTATGAATGAATTTTGGTTAAACTTTAAAATGAATTATGTGCAACTTAATTATTGTTCAAGTCAGTTGTAAAAAATACAAATATATTACATCCAGGAGGAATTTATTGCATTCAATTTCTTTCAGCTATGGTTTATCATCTGCCACAATATTTGGAAAAATTTAGATACCTGCACGACATAGGCGTTGCTCAGGTAGAACGGAAGAATTTCGACCAACGTCAGGCTTACTTTAGTACTACCAACAGAAATGGTGGTAACAACAATAGAAAAGTATCTCAGCAGGTAAAAAAATGTTTCTAGGAACTTGCATGGATGCCACAGAGCAATAAAATGGCAGGGAACAATGTATGGAAAGAATTGAGTGAGGCGTGGGACATTCAATTACATGTTCCAAACACCATCTCAAATCACTTTATTGCTGTACAGAATGATCTGTGTGTAGAAAACAATTGAATTAAATACAAAATACCATAAAAAATTAAAAATCAAAAGTAACTTGAGTTACTTCCCTTTGAACTTACAGTACTTACATTTATATAATTACTAAGTTGTAACAATCATCTAGTTCTTTGTTTTTCTGTAATAAAAAAAGTTTTGTTATAATATTTAATATATGGTAAAAGAATTTGCTTTGCTCTACAATGATTTGACTGTTTGTATTTTTAGCCTAACTACAACAGTGTTAAAAGTTTGCTAACATGTGTTAAGTATGTGGCAGGACAAATATAAATAATGGTTTTTTTTTTTGCAGATATGTGAACGAGAAAATCGCATTTTGTGGTCAACCTTTGAAGGCATTAAGAGGGAAAAAAGGAAATACACCAAGAAGAAAGAAAATTAAGACATCGAAAACATACTGTGCCTAAATTCAAATAAAGATGAATTATAATCATACCTTTTCTTTGAAACATCTCCAGTGACCATGTTCTTCCTTCCTCTTGTGAAGGTAAGCTGGATCCAGGATGGACCCAGCAAAGGTGCCTGGACAGGGTTGCATAGTTCTGGTCTTTCCTTTTCTTCACCACTCCAGTGACATCTTAAATGAAAAATGAAAAAAAAAGCTTTATTTACAAGGGATGGAAATCTATAAAGTTTAGCATTATAAGAATGTTAAATAATAAACAATATTATTCAATGTGTGTTTGCCCTATATGTATTTGTTATGCACTTGACCCAAAGGGTCATGTGAGCTATTGCCATCACTTGGTGTCCGTCGTCGACCATCCGTCCGCCATCGTTAGCTTTTTGCATTTCAATCTTCTCCTCTGAAACCAGTGGGCCAATTGGAACCAAATTTTACAGGGATGGTCCTTGGGAGGTCCCCTTTCAGAATTGTATCTGGCAGTCCAACCCTCCATCAAAGATGGCGGCCATAGCCTCTGATTGGTCAAAAATGGGTAATTTTTCAAAATCTTCTTCTTCAGAACCACTGGGCCAAATGAAACCAAACAATTTTTACATATAGTCCTTGGTTGGTACTTTTCCAAAACTGTATCTGACAAGTCGGTTGGTCATCCAAGATGGCAGTCATGACCATTTATGCAAATTAACCGTAACTAAGCAGTAAATTCATTAAAAAATCCTCTTCTTCAGAACCACAGAGATAAAAGGAGCCAAACATGGTAAATATAGTCCTTGGATGATCTTCTTTCAAAATTGTATCCGAAAAGTCGGTCCGTCATCAAAGATGGCCACCACCGTGGAACATAGTTTAACATAGGACCCTATTGGAAAATAAAAAAAAATTCTAATCTGAAACCATAAGTCAATTTAAACCAAATAAGACATGGATGGTCCTTGGGTTGTTCACATTCTAAATTATGTCCATTATCCCAACCTCCATCCAAGATGGTTGCCGTCATGGGACATAGTTTAACATAGGACCTATGGGGAAAATTATATAAAATTCTTCTCGTCTGAAAATGTGAAGCCAGTTTAAATCAAACATAACAGGAATGGTCCTTGGGTGGTGCACTTAAGATGGCCGCACTGTAGGATAATTTAACATAGGGCCCTATGGGAAATAATCTACTCTGAAACCACTGAACCAATTTAAACCAAATATCCACTTTCTAAATTATGTCTGTTGACCTGACCTCAATCCAAAATGGCTGCCACTTTGGGATATAGATTAATATAGGACCCTATGGAAAATCTTTTACTCTGAAATTCTCAATCCAATTTAAACCAAATGTGACAGGAATGATCCTTGGGTAATCCACTTTCAAAAGTATGCCTGGTGACCCCAACCACCTTCCAAGATGAGTGCCACTGTAGGACTTAATTTAGCACAAGACTTTATTGGATGTATGAATGAAAATCTTTTCCTCTGAAACCACTGAGTCTATTTAATTCAGACGTTGCTTTTATTGTTTGATATGCAATTAAGCTGTGTTTTAACAAAAATTCAACTTAAAAATTTTAAATTTGACGATCATCAATAGTATGTCCTCTAGCTCAGACTGCTGTTCAACATGTTGAGCTTATGTAAATGACAAATTTTTCCTATTTGCTTAGATGAAATCAGATGAGTGATACAGGCTCACTCAGGTGAGCCTCGAGTTTTAAAAGTGTTCCCCTGCGTACAAAACGAAATTAAGGCTGTTCCTTTTGAAAAAATACTGGTTATTTTATTGTATGTCTGTTGTGATGGGTGATGCTTTCATAGCAGGAGATGCTTACCCTGTCGATGCACCTAGTTTGGAGTTGATGCGATTCCCACAGTGTTCACCCCCATGTCTGTACCTGGACTTGAGATTTAAAGTGACCCAAATGTACTACCTTCATACTTCATATGTCACAAATGACAAGACATAAATATTACTTTCTGGCGGTAACAGTGCTGGTATTATTTGCCAATAATAAGGCTGATAAGGTACTCAAGTGAATACACTGCTGTCAGATGGAAAGTATGTGTTATAGATAGGTTTATGTTTCAGGCTTGTATTGTTTTTGGTTTCATGTTTCTCACCCATTTTTTTACGTACTGTTTATTAATTTATTGTTCTATATTTCAGTGAAATTTATGTATACATATACCTTTGACACGAAGTGTGGTCATAATGAAACCGGGCTTTGTACCCCCATGTCAGATGCACATATTCCCTCTTGCTAACAAATGTTTTTGTTGAAGTTTTGTAGCATCTGGAATCCCATCCTTCACCGATAGCATTTGTAAGGTCATCTGCTGTGATGTAACAGTCAACATTTCCATTATCTTCAGCAGGAATGTGTTCATTTCCTAAGGTTCTGAAGTATTTCTTGAAATCATCCTTAGGAAAAGGTACTTTTACGGTAATTCTGTTCTGACGACCAATACTACCATCTGGCGTGTATCTCACATCTCCAAGGACATCAAAGATTGCTTGCCGTAAAGCAGAGGCACTAGTTTCTGTTTCTTTTACTGATGTTTTTTTATATAGCATTTCCTTAATCAAAGTGCAGCTGTGTGGATTTGCCTTGTTTCTTTCCAGATATTTATCTAACTCTGGATTCCAGCTTAATCCAATCCATGTATTGTGACCGTCCCAGTTCTTCCATTTTACTAGAACTTCCTCCTCATCACCATTTTTTCTTTTTTCCAATACATCCTGTATCTCCCATATTTTCTGAAAGAAGAAAAGGAAAATGAAGCTTTCCCTTTACCACAAAAGGGCCATATTAAATGAAAAAATAGTTTAAAGGAGTAACCATCTGATATTATCCTTGATATTTTCTCGCAATATCTGGTAGACACAAGTATTTTTTTACTATTTGGGGTCGTGTAACTTTCTGTTAATTTTTGTATGAATGAAATTTGTTTTATGAATGTTCTGGTTATTTTTTCAGCGATATTGCATCCTGATTATTTCCAAACCTGGATTTTTTCTTCTTACCTTCCATGCCAATCACCCCCCTACCCACACACACACACATGCACAAATGGACACATACTACTTATTTCCGGAAGAACTTCAACATCTTTACAAACTGTCTGTCCATATGGAGCTCACGACTTATTATCATTATTTGCATCATTCATTCTTTTCGAATGGGTCAGACCTATGTATTGTGTGACACGTTTAAACTGTATGACCTGGCTTGGATTTCTAGAAACAAACTTAAATCAAAACTAATGTTTGAGTTTTTGCTAAAATTTTGACTACAGTAGTCCTCCCCCCCTTGAAAGGCCACTTTCTTGAGAGGCTATCCTCTCTTGGAAGGCCAAATAGCATTGCATTAAGTTTGCAGTAATAAAGTAAATGAACCTCTCATCAAAGGCCACCTCTTTTGAAGGGCCACTTTTTCTGTGCAAATGGGGTGGCCTTTCAAGAGGGGGACCACTGAAGTAATATAAGAAAAAACTCAAACTGAAGTCTGACATTTTCCAGGAAAATCAAAGTCTGATCTACCGAAAATGGACGTTTCAATTGAGGTCAATTAACTTTCTTTCAACACTATTTGAGCATGCATTACTTGCATGACCTGCAAGTTGTTAATGGGTCGGTCAAGTGAATCTGTAGCTCAAAGTAGACAGACAGTACTTAAATGCATGTATGTGAAATGTATCAACATGGGGCATAAATCACACCTAAAATTATGCAATCATTGTTGAAACTTGTTTAATTTCTTTAATTTGTGTAAGAAAATGTACTGTCCACTCGCTACGCTCGGCAACCATTTTTTTGTCTTAAACTCATCCTTACAGCAATTTCAGGATTCGCCCCTGGTTCCTGTAGTTTTTGTATTTGTACAGGACACAGTACCAGTGAGTTTCAGAAAACCAGATCTCCAGATAGGAAAATGGTATACTAAAGCACACTATTCAAATGTCATAGCATTAGAAAAATACCATCATTTTTTTTATCTGAATTTAGTTGAAACAGAAAGCTTACACAGTCGCTGTTGGCATGTGTAATTTGTTTTATTAGCTACTTGCAGGTGTTCCAGACAACACCTCTCGTCCTTTTTTACCAGGTTCAGGGGGTTGGAACCCCACCCCCCTTTTTGTCTGAAAATATTTCAAAATAATGTGAAAAATGACGAAACCCCCTCAGTTTTTCCGGATCCGCACCTGAATCCTGACTAGAAATGTCCGTATCTTTACTTCATTTGTATTGAAAGTTCTAACAGACAAGGGATCTAATGGCAAACATACACGTATACTGATTTCTGATTTTTATTATAACAACACGAAAAATGGGGGAGTGGTTAAATGTCACAAAAGTGTGTTTTCATACTGCTATTCATAAACAGGTTTTTAGTATATAGTTGATTTATTTACATCATAAGTTCTTGACTCAGTATGGAAGGTGAATTTAACGCCTAAAAAAATGGAAATCTTATTTGACATTACTTAATGAGATAAGGTATAAAACTTTTTTTTTTGCATATATCTTTGTGTATACTTTTGTATGATACAGAGATCCGAAATACGCTGAAAAGACAAAAAAATATAGACCCGAAATGTGCCGGGACGCAGGGCCGAGACCAAAGCAAAATATAGACCCTACATCTTAGTCATACATGACCTGAATATTTGTGACACGTTCTGTGATTTTGACACTACCTCACATTAACTCCTGGGGACAGATAGAATCCTATAGATTATTTACATCCATCTCAATGTTTCAATATTCATTGGCGAATTTTTTATTAAAAATAAGAAGCCATAAATGCGTGGCTTTTCATGTTATTTTGTATGATTAAATCTCATTCGACATTTTTTATTAAAGGAAAAAAAAATTGATTGACATATCTTAAACATTTAAATGCACGAATTAAAAATACAATCTGTGTAATCTGTAATATACTGGTTACTTAATATATAAATATTTCAACAACTGAAATTTACAAGTAACATAAATACTACCTGTGCTACTCTTCTTTCTTTTCTTTTATTTCACCTTCTTCCCACTCTCCAAACCTCTGAACTGGTTTTCGCATTCGTGACATTACAACTTTCTATCTACTCGTCTTTTCCAAAACTAATTGTTGAGAAATAATATTTACACTGGTCAGTCGTCATGCTAATTAATTGAACCTCTATCTATCTCGAGATAAGGTCAATTACCATGGTAACACAGTTTAATAGTTTTATAGCCCTGATGGTTAAATTTAACACGTCGTTAGAGTAATTTATCTGATAATAACTTATGCAATCATAAAAGTTGGTTTTCAGCCGATCTTTTCTGGGCATGAACTGTAAATTAGATTATTAACCGCGTAATTTGCGCCGCAACAAATTTATGTATACAAAGCTTAATCTTAAACTTTTAAATTACAATAAAATATTATTTTAATGCAATTTTTTTGTATCGTCGGATTTGATTGGCTGCTATTCTGCGTAAAATTCGCAATCTACAAGTCGTATTTAAGGGGTCCACTTGGAAGGAGCCGCCAACTCGAAAAACGTGAAATCCTACATGTTATATTACAACAATATTACAACAATACACAAAAATAATTAAAATGCCTATCTTACAAACTTCTTTTAGTATAATTTTATCCAAAATAGAAACGTACACGAAGCCAAAAAAATGTAAAAGTCTTCATATGACGTCATGTTGTTTGCCAAAGTCGTCAACATTTCGCGGAAGTTAATTTATGCGATTTTTAGACCCAAGCAAAAGCAAGAATATTTTTTTTTGTTTAGTATTGAATTAGAATGGAGATAACTATAATCTTTTTTTCTGAAGTGCATTCTGCAGACAGGTTAATTAAGTAGTCGAATATGCTACATGCAATAATTGTATTTTAAGCTTTGCGGATGTAAATCTTGGTTTTACTGTCGCAAATATCCGGTAAACTCAATTTGCGACAGTAAAATCCAAACCCATGATTTACGTCCGCAAAGCATTAGTTGGTCACCCTCCCTCTTTTACCAAAAAGTTTAATTCACTGCTGAAACCAACATATAGATCCAACTCACAATTGCCTTTATGTAAATAAAATTCTATATGTATAATTAATTCAAGGCCTTAATTCTGAT
>JAOXYI010128112.1:0-11813 GCA_028566495.1 Lithophaga antillarum | reverse complement strand
AAAAAATAAATAAATAAAAATATTAAAATAAAATAAAATGAAGAATTGTTCATACACGTTTCTATGCAAACTGTTCCCGAGTTCGTCTAGACATTACACAAATAAAATGTTATAAGAATATAAAAACAACATTTTCGGTCAAATTAATCTTACCTGAAACTTTTCGACATGGTCTCCAATTCGATCTAGATACAAATTGAATTTCATATGCTTTCCGACCTTTTCACTGTAGTGTCCTCCTTTTCTCCTGGGACTATCTATAGATACTATGTTCTTGTTCTTTCCGACATTTTCACTGTAGTGTCCTCCCCTTCTCCTGGGACTATCTACAACTACTATGTTCTTGTTCTTTCCGACCTGTTCAGTGAAGTGTCTTCCCATTCTCCTGGGACTATCTACAAATACTATGTTCTTGTTTCCTTCATATCCTTTGTTGTTTGATCCTATAAGGACAAATGCAAAATATTTGCTGCCAAGCATATTTAGAATCGGAGACTCATAACAGGCTGCCGCTCAGCTGGTTAGGCACTAAGTGACCTAGTTTACTTGACCACAAATTTTTTAAATCACATTTATCGTTATGAAGGAATACATTTATGTTAGATTACTGGATCAAGAGTTGCAAAGACTCCGATCTATAGGATCTATACATTTGTAGGAATTGAGTCTAATAGACAAAAATGTTTCGTGCAAAATTTCCTGTTTTGTTCAGAATCTGAAGAAGTTATTTTTAATGTTTCACAATGTTTTTCGCTTTAAATGTTCGTCTTAAGAATATAACGTTTTAAAGATTTACTAAATTTGCATGTTACAGGCAGCTTCCACCTGTCCTCATCATGTTTCATGGTAACCTTACTAAGACGTTTTGCACGCTCTTGGTACACATATTTCATATTTAAGTCTGGAACCACCCTAGATTCAGCTAAAACCGGGATAATTACCTAAATCTTGGTAAAACTAAACTTTTCATTCAGAAACCACCCACTGCCATGTAAAAATACATTATACAAAATTGCAGTTTTTTAACTTTCTTTCGCACAAAACACATTATTTCATTAGATATAATACATGTATGTGAAATACGAATATGTGGTGTAACTCTGAAACGTTCATTGATAAAAAAATCAACTCAGTCAACTCTGTTGTTTTCATTACAACTCAGTCAACTCTATTGTTTTCATTACAGTGTTAACGATCGTAACAATCGTTATCGATCAACTCTGTTAGTTTCATTACAGTGGTAACAATATCGTTAAGATCGTTGCCTTTCGTGGAAAGAATAGATTTGACTGAGTTGACTGTTATTCAATCGTACCGATCGATATGATTGTTACCCTCGTTATACACAAAATAGAACTGATCATTGTGATCAATTGTTATTCAATCGTAAAAATCGAGTTACATCTCATGCTGAATAGAGCTGATTGAGTTGATCAAGTTAATTGATCGTATCACTCGTAGAAAGATGGAATTGTCTGTGAGTTGATAAATACGATTGTATAGATCGATAATTACCTCTCATGCAATGAGTAGTGTAGATTTGAATTGATCAACCATTATTCAGTCGTATCGATCAGCAACAATCCATATATCGTTAAAACTGTTAAGCACATACTGCTGTCGATTGAGCTGATCAAATGTTCTTCCATCGTATTGTATCGCATCAATCGTTACGATCCTTATCACTCGTTGGAAGAAAAGAGTTGAATGAGCTGAAATTGTTATACGATCGTATCGATCGACAACAATCGTTACCTCTCATGCAATGAATAGAGTTGACTGAGTTGATCAACTATTATTCAATTGTATCGACCGACAGAAATAAATACAATCATTACGACTGTTAAGCATATAGTACAGTTGATTGAGTTGATCAACAGTTATTCGATCTTATCGATCGTTACCTCTCGTGGGAAGAATAGATTTGACTGAGTTTATCAATTGTATTACGATCGTATAGAGCGATAACGATCATTACCTCACATGCAATGAATAGAGTTAACTGAGTTGATCAACTATTTTCAATCGTATCGATGAACAGAAATTGATACAATCGTTACCCCTGTTAAACGCGTAGTACAGTTGACTGCATGAGTTGATCAACTGTTAGAATTCAGTTGACTGAGTTGATCAATTGCTATACGATCGTATATATCGATAATGATCGTTACGTGCATTGAGTAAAATTGTCTAAGTTGATAAACTATTATTCAATCGTACCGACAGAAATCGATACAATCGTTACCAGTGTTAAGCACAGAGTACAGTTGATTGAGTTGATCAACTGTTATTCGATCGTTTCGAATGATAACGATCGTTACGATTGTTACCCCTTGTGAGAAGAATAGAGTTGACTGAGTTGATAATTTTTTATACAAGCGATACCAGTACAATCTATTAAAATGATCAATTGTTAATCGATCTTATCGACCGATAACGATCGTTATCGTTACTTCTAGCGGAAAGAAAAGAATTGATTGAATATATTTTCCAATCAACTCTTAATCTTCAGTAAACGTACCAAAAATTAGGCAACAATCGATTGAATCGACAAGCATTCGATCACTTGCAGTTGACTATTGAAAATATAAATGTTTAAAAAAATTTCCAATCAATCGATTGTAGAATACTGTATCTTAGTCGAGAGGAAATCCCGGTCAGTTATCCAACTGAACCAGTGAAATCCCCGACTTTGGGTACGTGTGTGGAAACCTTCACACATGAAGCGGGGCCGGGTAGGTAATTTTCATGTACCATTATTGCAAAGACTCTCTACATATTCCACATAATGACATTGGTTTTAGACAAAAATATTTTTAAAATGTTAGCCGTTGAAAAGCTATCATGTCTTATGGTCAGGTGTGAAATGGGGATAAATGACAAAGGGAAAAATGGAAATATCAGCTCACTATATTAATCAATAAAACCAAAACCAAAAAAAAAAGTTTAAAAAAGCCTTAAATTTACTTACTCGTATTAGTGCCCGTGTCATCTTTAATGATATTGCGAACTTTTTCCTTATTACTTTCAGACAAATAACAACTTTTTGTGCTGTTTACAAACTTAAAGAATTGACATTTGATCGTTGTCTCTTGTAAACACGCTTTTGCACAATTTTCAAGCGTTGAGCCTTCTTTCCTTAACACACCAGGCGTTATTGAGACTTGTGTTCTGGCGGTTATGACTGTATTTTTCTGTGGGTTGATATTAGTACCTGAAAAAAAAGGCATTTGTTTTCTTCAGTTAAGATATTTTATGGAACTCTCTCTCAGTATTTTGTAATTTCAGAAAAAAGTAAATATCTCCCTCGAAATTTTTGAAATTCTCAAAATACTGAAAAGAAAAGAAAAACTACAAGGGCTTAAGAGACTATTTATCCTACTTATAACCGATAATAACTTTCATTTAAGGCGAAAAAATAGGAAAAGTTTCATTCAGTTAGAATTGCAATTTGTAGTTTCTATTTTGTGAATGTCCCATAGTGGTGGCCATCTTGAATTACTGATCATCACGAAAATTAAATTCTTGGTAGAGGACCTCCAATGATCATTCATGGACAGTTTTGATTAAATGTATTGACAGTTTCTTAGAAGATCTTTGAATTTCCCATGGGGTCCCATGTTCAATTATGTCCTGCGGTGGCCTTTGGTGGCAGCCATCTTGGACTTCAGATCGGCATGACAATTATAGACTTGGTAGAGGACCATCCAATGATCAACGATTAACATTTTGGTTAAAATTGTCTTTGTAGTTTCTATAAAGAAGATATTTGATAGGGTCCTATATTAAATTAGGTCTAGCGGTGGCCTGTGGTGGCAGCCGTCTTCGACTCCCATTTGGTATGAATACTACAAACTTCGTGGAGGACCATCCAATGATCAGCCATTAACACTCTGGGTTAAAATTGTCTTTGTAGTTTTTATGAACAAAATCTTTGAATGCTTTTCCCATACGGTTCGATGTTCAACTATGTTCTGCGGTGGCCCGATCCTGGTCTTCCAATCGGCATGAAAATTATAATTTTGGTAGACGACTATCCCATGACCATGTGTGAACAGTTTTGGTTTAATTGTTGCCATAGTTTCTAAGAAGAAGCTCTCTGAATGTTCTTCTCATAAGATCCTATGTTAAATTATGTTCTGCGGTGACAGCCACCTTGGACTTCCGATCGGCATGGAGATTATAAACTTGGTAGAGGACCTTCCAATGATCATTCATGAACAGTTCCTGTTAAAATTTCTCCGTTGTTTCTGAGAAGATTTTCGAATGTTTTTCCCATAAGGTCCTATGTTAAACTATGTCCTGTGGTGACAGCCATCATAGACCTCCGATCGGAGTGAAAATAACAAACTTGGTAGAGAATTATCTAATGGTCATTCATGAATGGTAGAGGATTATCCAATGGTCATTCATGAACAGTTTTGGTGTAATTGTCTTTGTAGTTTCTAAGAAGAAGATCTCTAAATGTTTTCCCATGGCATAGGGTCCTATGTTAAACTGTGTCCTGCGGTAGCGGCCATCTTGGACTTGCGATCGGCATGAAAATTACAAACTTGGTAGAGGACCATCCAGATGATCATTCATAAACAGTTTCGGTTTAATTGTCTCAGTTGTTTCTGAGAAGAAGATTTTCGGCCGTTTTCCCATAGGATCCTATGTTAAACTATGTCCTGCGGTGGCGGCCATCTTGGAATTCCGGTTTGAATGAGAATTACAAACTTGGGTAGAGACCCATCCAACGATCATTCATGAACAATTTTGGTTTAATTGTTTCAGTTATTTCCGAGAACAAGATCTTTGATTGTTTTTCCCATTGGGTCCTATGTTAAACTATGTCCCACGGTGGAGGCTTTCTCGGATCTCCGATCAGCATGAAAATTACAATTTTTGTTAGAGGACCATGCAAAGAACATTAATATCCCTTTATAGTTCCATTGGCCATATAGTTTCTGACAAGAAGATGTTTGAAATTTTAGCCAATCAGAATACATAATCAGATCTGGTGGCCATCTTGAATTTCTGATTGGTCTTAAAATTATAAACTTTGTAGAAAACCATCCAAGGAACATTCCTGCTAAGTTTGATTCCATTTGGCAAAGTGGTTTCAGAGGAGAAGATGGAAACTGAAAAGCTAACGCCGAACGACGACGGACGCCAAGTGATGGCAATAGCATTCGGGTCAGGTGAGCTAAAAAAGCCAAAAAAGTTTTTTCTTCCTATTTCTATTCAAATATGTGACCAAAAAATTTTTAAAAAATGGTCATGCCACATATTCAAGCAAATGGTATTTCACTAGTACAAATAATCTGAAAGAGGAATGGCTAACTCAAGAATGATAATTGCAAATTTTGAAAAGGGCGATAACTACAGATTTTTTTTTCAAATTTTGCGAAGAAAGATAACTAAAAATCAAAACGTTATATCATTGATAATTTTTTGAAAATAGTGTCATGTGATAGAAGTTCCCACATAATACAAGTTCCAGAGGGAAGAAGTATTACAGAATTTTAGTTCCAAAGGAAGAAATATTATAATATTTATTCCAGACGGAATAAATTGTATAGAATATTTGTTCCTCTGGGATAAATATTATAATAATATTTATTATAAGGTTTTCAGAGTAAAATATGTTACGAGGGATATATATACGTTGACAGAATGTTCAATATTATTCCTTATACGATCGATTAAAGCTGCAGTGTTGTAGTACCTTCTGCATGCTCGTGACATGGAACACACAACAACGTGCAAAGGTTCACCATGTACCTAACCAGGACATTCTTTACGAATTGTACGCTGATTCGCTACTGAATTACTGAATTACTCCCATTTGCATTTTATCCGAGACTGGAATGTTTTCGTAGTTATGAATTAAATCTAATGAACAGAGAGAAACACACGTTAGAATTATATGGACAATCTATATTTAATTCACTTTTTTCATCTTTGTCTTTGATTTTCATTATTTATTTGCAAACTGGTCATCTGCTATGCCAGTTAGAAGAATTTTTTTATTATGTATTTTATATTAATTCAATTCATTTGATGTCATCGGCCTTGACCTGGTTAGGTACAAGGTGAACCTTTGCACGTTACTGTGTATTGCTATGCACGAGCACGTAGGAGGTAATTGGAAACTTCAACTTTATACGGTTTGTTTTATAATTCATTTTATATGATGTTGTCGACCTTGTCCTGGTTAGGTACAAGGTAACCTTTGCACGTTGTCGTGTATTCCAAGTCACGAGTAGAAAAGTTTAAGCGGTCTATTTTGACTAATTGTAACTTTGCAAGGTTAAAGATATTTCAGATAAGACTACATGTAGTTAAGCTGGCTGTCATCGGATCGGGACGGAAGCCTTCATCAGACTGATTAGTCGATGTTTCCGATGATCGGTGCACCACTAATAAATAGAGTTTAGATTTCAGTGAAATTTCAACCACCACTGTTCATTATGATCGATGAAGAGATAAAAATCACATAAATGGCTAAAATTTGACAGAAGACAAATTTACAGAAACCAATGAATTTTCATGTATCGATTATGTGTTCCTCTCAATATCTGTTGTAAATTTTTCGAATATTTAGATTTTGAGAATCACATCTTTGTGTATTTAAGTACTTGTTTTTCTAAAAATCAGGTAGAAGGTGAAACATGGTTAGAAAGAACACACCAGTTTCTAAATGGTTTTGTACTTAGGACTCAAAATTAAACACAAAATTCATAATTATTTTTCATTTAAGACTTGCTTATCAGAGAAATAAAATACAAAGAATGCACTGCAGAAATGAAAGAAAGGGAGACAATTCATGATTTTGCTGTACATTGTACAATGCATTTTAATTTTTGGGAAGTTTCAAAGTTAATTACCTGAATAACCAGGCAAATTTGCGAAAATCATTGTCGTTTCCGAAATATAGGCCCGTCAAACATTCAAAATAAATGGTTAGTTCCACGTGTATTTTCTATCAATGTTTCAAGTATATAATAGAGACAGCCTGATTCTTAGGCAGGCAAGCACTTAAGTCGAAGCGACTAGTTTTATTTGGTGAAAGACGTCGACCTACCATACTAACGTGCTAGGTCGGAGTTAATAACTCGTAAACTTTGTTGTGCTAGGTTCAAGTAACTTTCTCGCACTGTGTTCATGTGAATAAATCGTTAACTTTCTGGCGTTAGGTTCGAGTGAAAAAAAAGCACTGCTGCTTTTGTATTTTTCCAGTCAGACATGTACTCACAACTTAAAGAGACAGGAGGCTAGTGGTCTCTATAGGAACGAACCAACTACCTACAGCACTCACCCATGCAGATCTCTTTCACGATGATGATTGAAACTGAAAATAAGTAACTATTGGAAATCCCATTTATGTAGATAAACATTAAACAAAAAGTTAATTTTAACTTTGGTATTTTCCCCGAAATGTCACCTGAAAATTGCTTCTTTATATCAAAACAGCCTGAAAAGGTTACAAGACAAATTTGTTTCACCGTAAGTGGTCATTCATATTTACACTTCATCACGGCTAATGAATAATGTCGGCTGTGGGATGTAATTGAGAAAGATCTTTATAAACCAAATACATGCAAACCGACCTGTGCAATAAATTCTAACTGTAACCGACGAAAAGTAAACAACACTTTAACGGTGTTGACCATCTTTCATAATACAAACCCGTATAAATTTAGGTTACCATGGAAATCAATTTTGAATACATTAATATATTACAGACTAATGCTATATTATTACGTTAATTCTGATAAAAGATTCACAAGATTTTTAAAAAAATTTCATCAGACGAAATTTCAAGTAGTCATTACGATATTGTCCAAATCACACTTACCTTTCAGACGTGTAGATATTCAACAAACGTATTAATATTTTGCTTTATTGATCGAACTGCACTGGTCTAGCATTTCTTGAATGATAATTATGGAAGTTGGAAGGCGAAGTAAACACAATTGTTGTTTTAATGAGGAGGCTGTAACATTTTTCTGGTTTTAATTTGGTCGCATGCTCCATATCATGCTATTAAATTTTTTTCTTGTTTGGCTTTTCTCATGTCTTTGTGAAAGCTTTTTCTTCTTTGATAAAAATGATTCTTCACACACGTACATAACTTTGATGTAACTAATAAGCACATTTTAAAAAAAATATCTTGCATAGGGTATACCTAAAAAGGATTGCCTTATTCTGCACGGATTAACTGCTTTCAGAGATTTCTGAATACGTTTCTGAATTTGAGGGATTCCCACCGTGTACTAGTAACTTACCTTTGGGTTTAAACGGCCTTTATTTTTGCTCAACGCAAGTTAATAAGGCTTAAAGTGAGTCTGTACCATACATCTAGTCTTATTCTGGCGATAAGTTGAAAATATAATTGGTACGTAAGACGATTTTCCTAACTGAAGGCTTATGTAAAAATTTGGACCTGCAAAATTTAGGCTTAAGAGAGCATTGGACAAGACAATTATTTGTATAAAGCTGAATGGCGCTTCTTGACAATTATTACTGCGTTTCTGTTGTTGGTTCTGACAAGATTTTTAAATGTTCTCCACATTTAAGCCTTTAGTTTGTTAAAATTTAGACCTCAAAGGTTTGGACCTAATGGTACTGGTGACTTCATTTCGAATATCCATGTAGCATTTATTGTCAGTACCTAATTTTCATTAAGTTGTCGGTTTTTGCTGTTTCTTGGCAAAATGCCCGAAATATGCTAGTTTTTTGGAAGTTTTCGGTAAAATTAAGTATGAGCGGACGCGTGTACCATAATCTATATACAACAAAATCGATGTGTGAATCAAATATTTTCGTGGTACACGCGTCCGCTAAAATTTACAACTTTGAAAACTCCTGAATTTTGCATTGTTTTATAACAATTTTTGACGTTCTTAACGCTTTTGGCGCCTGCGTTTAAGAAGGTGAGCAAATATTTCATCGGTTAAGTGGCCTGCTTTAAATAGATAATCCATTTGGCTGTTTAATGATAACATTAGTTTTAAAACAGTTGAAAATTCACGAAAATTGGGGGCCAAATATAGGTCTTGTCCTTTGAAACAGAATAATTCAGAGGCTATATGTACCAAGTTTGATTCTGTTTGGGTCAATGGTTCTGGAAAAAAAAAAAAAAAAAAAGTGATTTTCGACCAATCAGAGGCCATGGCAGCTATCTAGCGACTATCCTCGTAAAGCGTTTATGAAATTCACCTCGTGGTTGTTAAAACAGATTAAAATAAAAAAGTTTATGCCTGGCGATGGACGCCCGACGGGAACAAATTGATGACAATAGCTCGCATGATTTCAGCTAGGTGAGTTAAAAATCTACAGGTGTCATTAAAAACCCATTTTAAGACAATAGAGAGTTTGCGGTCGATCGTTTTCTATGAAAACGTTTCAGTTTAATTTAATATAGATAAACAGTTGCCTTTTTGCAGACAATCTAGACATGGATTAACTAGAGTAATTCCTCCCAAGCTGCGTCTGTCTTAAAATAGATTAGGTTTCTCAACTGGGATTAGAATAATTTAACAAAAATTTAGCAGAATTGAATCCTGTTGCTTCAATAAAATAGAACGACAGTTTTTTTACAAGGTAAGTTACTAGTGATTAGGGTGAGTGAACGTTAACTGACACAATGATATGTGTATGCATTACTCATATTGACATCCAGATAGGACTGATGAATAATTGAAGCAAATATTGATTGATTGATTAAATGAGGTCTAAGGCCACTTTCAGCAAAGGAGAAGGTATTATAAGGCCCCCCTTTTGTCCCCTAAAATGTAAAATTATAAAATATCTTTACTTTATCAGTTACCACCATTTAAATATATACAGGCGTCCACCATTTCACAAAATACAAAATTTATTTTCATCTTTGTAGTAATTTCTTCAGCTTTGATCCTCAAAATCAGCCCTTTTTAAGAAAAGGAGAAAAAATGCCAGAAAATGGCACATTTTTATACAGTTTTATCGAGAATCAAACACAAGCCAGAGCCAGTACCAAATCAGTATTTGGTAAGGTATATTGAAATTACAGCTAATATTAATTCAATGAAAAACTAGTTACAGTTAGCACAAATTTCTATTTTTGACAAAAAACGCCAAATAGTGACCAGTTGACGGCGTCACCGTGACGTCAGATACCAATTATTTGCATACAAATGACACATTAACTCAGTAGCATGTATTTTACACTAACTTGATCCACGTTTTGTCATGTTACAAAGATCTTCATTTTACGGGCCAAAAAATGCTCTTATCATACCACCCTTCTTTTCAACTATATCACGGCTTCCAGTTTTTCCTGGGATAGGAAGTAGGAGTACTCGTTGAGAACTCCCGAACTTTGACAAGACAACTGGCAATATTCGCCAGTTAAGCTGGAGTCGAGCATTACTTACCCTAAGGCAGACTCGAACTCACAACCCCGGTATTTTATAACAGATATAACTAACTACCTACACCACTCGGCCACCGAGGCTCCTAAGCAATTGTTATTTGAATAGTTTTGCACATATTTAAAAACGGAATTTTTGGAGTCATTACAAAAATTAGTTTTCCAGAATTACAAATTAATTTATGAGGTCATAGATTAGATCACTTCCATAACAGGAAATAAATGTTTTGCCTTTCGGGAAATACATTTAATTCGATTTCATTTTCCTCTTAGTATTATAAGTGATGTTATGATATTCTAATTGTCGAAACAAGGGATTTAGGAAATATCATATGTGTTTTAAGAATAATACTGGTACGTCTTATGATACACTTGATGAGATAAGTTTACAGACAGCGTCGAGTCAGGTGAAAAATAAATTAATCGGAAGAAAAGTCTCTTCAAAAAGTAAGAACAATGTATGTATAGCTATCTTGTTATAATTACTTTTAGGCAATATAACTGAGAAATGAAGTTTGCAACAAAAAAGGTATAACAAAGAAAATATCATTAGAATCATATATATTGTATCTTTCAGGAATATTTTCAATTTTGTGTAAACATGGATAAATTCATTGTCTACTGATTATGATCGTTTATGTGTTGTCCTTTTTGTTATAGTTTAGGTCTATTTGCTTTTAGAACCATTCTGTGCATGTTTATTATTTTTATCGTATGCTTCGTTTTAATGTTTCACCGTTGGCTGAATATTAGGGGAGGAATGAAAATTTTCAAAGTAGTTTAATCCCCCTACCAGGTTTGTGCCTGTCCCAGACCAGAGCTTAGATGTTCAGCGATGGTTTTTGTCTTTCTTATTCTTCCGTCAAGAGTTGTATAGACGGGTAGAGTGAACTGAGGTGGTCTGTCAATTATTTTTAGCCGGCTTGTCAACACTCCCTTTTTAATGTTTCACTTTATGATTATTGTACAGGAATGACGACTCTATATCAAAGTTTCGACATTGTGACCAAAGACAAAAACTACGTAGTCGATAATGAATAAAAAATTAAATGCAGATAAATTAACACACATGACAGAAAAAATGCGACAAATAAATAACACGAGCTTCCACAAAATTCTCGTGCTAAGATCATTTTTAAATCTTAATTCGACAAGCCTCGTTTGAGATAAAATTGATTTTAACAGTTGGGTTTCAGAAATATCCATCACGCTATAGCAAGAGTGAAAAAATTCCAAATATCCCAAACAGTACAGTGTTCGATAAAATAATAATGTTGACATACAAAAAGATTCGTACAGTACCGGCCTGGCGAAAGTTAAATGGCCATATTTCAAATAGCTGGCAACGCTCGAAAGTCGAGTGTTCAAATAGCCTGCTAACGTTGCTAGCGAGTGGTCAAATTGACAGCTCGTT
>JAOXYI010128002.1:0-11814 GCA_028566495.1 Lithophaga antillarum | reverse complement strand
CAAGAAGTTCCAAATCATCTCTACTTTTTTACATATTCAAATAAATATCAATGATCGTTTTGTTTGCAAAATAGATATAGGTGAAGGAAATTCTGATTTGCAGATGACGTATAGCATGGATGAACTATCCATATACCTGTAACTTGAAAAAGAAATCGATCAAGAAAGAACATGACTATAAGATTGATAGTGTTTTGATTATATTTATTACTTGTCAGAAATATCTTTAATTCATTTAACGACATCTAATAAATGTTTGTTTATAAAATATCATTAAAACTTTTATAGATGTTTCTAAAAGAACTAAAGATATTTCTACAAGAATTAAAGATATCTCTTATTGAATTAAAGATATCTTTAAAACTTTTAAAGATATCTCCAATATTTATATAGATCTTAAAATGATTTTAAAATACCTTTAATTCAACTAAAGATAACTTTAATTCTTTTAGAGATATCTTTCATTCATTTAGAGATATTTTTAATTCGTTAAGAGATATCTCTTATTCATTAACAGATATCTTAAAATCATTTAAAGATATCTTTAATTCATTTAAAGATATCTCTAATTTATTCAGAGTTTTAAAGATATCTTTAAATCATTTAGAAACATCTTTAATTCATTTCCAAATATGTTTAATTTATTGAGAGATTTAAAGACATCTTTAAGTTATCTAGAGATATCTATAATTCATTTAAAGATATCTTTGATTCATATAGAGATACCTTTAAATCATTTACAGCTATCAATCATTCATTTAAAGATATTTTTAACTAATATAGCGATATCTTTAATTCATTTAGAGATATCGTCAAATGAGTTAAAGATATTTTATAAACATTTAAAGATATCTTAATTCAAATCGGTTTTCCAGATATCTCATAATCATTTGAAGATATCTTATAAAGTATTTGAGATATAGTTAATTCTTTTAGAGATATCTTTAAAAATTTTAGACATATCTTTAATACATTTAGAGATATCTATAATTCTTTTAGAGATATCTTCAAAAGTTTTAGAGATATCTTATATGTTTTATAGATATCTTTTAAAAAATTGTTTTATACATCTCTAAAACTTAATA
Organism: Lithophaga antillarum; assembly: GCA_028566495.1. Lineage (NCBI taxonomy): Eukaryota > Metazoa > Mollusca > Bivalvia > Mytilida > Mytilidae > Lithophaga > Lithophaga antillarum. Next base: position 10,729 of record JAOXYI010128002.1, on the reverse strand, counting down.
AGATATCTTTGAAAGTTTATAAGATATCTGCAAAACTTTAGAAGATATCTCTAATAAGTAATAAATATAAAAACGGCTTGCCATAGAGATATCCCAAAAGGAATCTCCTGGTTTAGTAATGGGCGATTAACTTTGTATCTACTGATGTAGTGAACCTGCTCTTCCTTCGAGAATTATATTACAGAAAGCGTGTTACAAGCCATAAATCTTGAAAAGCTGACTAGAGAGACACAAAACGACATTAGTTAATCATCCATCAATATTAATTGTTCTGTAACCGGAGCAAATTTCTCAGAATGTATATTTGGATTAAAGCTGGTCATAATTTTGTATTTTATCAGTAAAAAATAACAATTTACGACATGATATTTAAATGTAAATTCCTTTTGGGCTTTTGGGAATGGTCATCCAAATAAGAAAAATCGCTCTTGACACCGAATTCCGGAAAAGACATTCCGAAACCGTCATTTTTAAGCATTTTAATGTTGACATTTTGGCGGGAAATGTTCCTCGTGAGTACCAAGTGCATGCAGAACAGCCAACAGGGTAAATACTTGCAAAGTTTTAAATACTGAAGGTAGTTTTAAAAGATCAGTTTGAACAATCGGAATTGACTCCAAAGTTTGCATTAGTACTAGGTGTAAGTCTGGAGGATTTCTGCCAGCATCAACCCCTCCCCATCTAAACAATGTTAGGAAGATGTCAGATAAAGAGAATATGTCGACTAATTAGAATAACTATAAATGCAGTCTTGTAAGTCCTCGCACCTAAGCATGTTCTTGTCTAATTCTGGTAAAAAATGTCGAGATATTTTGTTGAAATTTTAACAGGATTATAAACAAACATTGTACAATGTAAAACCGTAAAAAACAAATGACAGAATAAATTAAAAGTTATGATAAAATCGCAAATAAGCAACCCACCCCCATCTTTTTTCAGTGCTGCCGAGTCTTGTCAGTCCGCGCATCTTTTTAATTGATCAAGAAAAAGGATTCTTTAGACATAAAAAAACCAATAAACAATCTCAGAATATTGTTCATGATAAAGTATAAGATTATTATTCATTTTGCAGTTCATATTTTGTTACATTTTCGCATGAGCATGGTGACCGCATACACAAATGGAAATGGGTGGTCAGGATAATGTATCGTGGGATAATGTGGAAAACTATCGTAAGTTTAACTGTATTTTCACATCTACATGTTGATAAAATTTTACGATAACTTAAATGAAATATCCATTTTTCATGATCTATGCACTTGCATACACGAGGTTCATGTGAAGCAAGATAATAAATATTGACCGAAAAGGATGTAAAGAACATGTGCTTTTTAATCTCAAAAATTTATTGCTATTTTTGCTATTCTGGAAATGATTTGTAGTTAGCACTGATTCCTATATTATAGGAATAACTGATTCCTATATTATAGGAATCCATGATTATAATTTAATTTCTCATTCATTAAATTAAAACATTACTTTTACACTTACAATGATTCACGATCTCTGAATTGTGGTTACTGGTCATAAAACAATTTTGCATACGGCCTTTACATCGAAAACAGGACTAGAACTGAGGTGCGCGAACTTTCGAGATGTGCGGACTTTCAAGACTCAACAGTAATCATTGTATTAAATTAATTGTGATTTACCTGACTGCAAGGGTGTCAATGATTGACAATAAAATCTACTGCATTGTATATTGTATTCTATGATACTGAGAATATCATAAAAAGTGAAAGAGAACAGAAAAAATTTCAAGCTATTTTCAGTCGAAGGCAATGACTCCTACATATCTACCAGACTTACATTTGTATATGATGATGATGAACTGACTGTACACTGCTTTAACAATGTTCAAGTAAATTAAAGTTACAACTGTACACATGTATTATGACCTTTACATTATTTCATTTCTATCAATAAATATACCTTCTCCTCTACTCTGAGCAGAATTTGCATGATGAGGAACAGAGCATGGACCCACTGGATGAGCTTGTTGTAGAGCCTGTTGTTGAAGACCTGATGACACATCCATTGGCACGTCTCCATTTCTTGTGGCAGGATTTACATTGTTTTCAAACTGTTCAATAACTCTAACAGCACTAGGTTTTTCACATTTAATTAGAAGTTGTTTTAGAAAACCTGTATCATTTCTAGTTAGTTTTTCTCTGGATTGTAGTTCAGTAAACAAATCCAGTGCCTCTTTCACTTTTTCCATATCTCTCCTCTTTACAATATCTTTGCACATAAATTTCATCTGTTTCAAGTCATTTTCATTCAAATGTTTTGAAACATCAATTAACATAGCATAAAATTCTGTATCTCCCATGGTTAACAGCTTAAAAATCGCGTAAAAATAACATAGATGATTACTTGGCCTTTCCAGTTTTCGTCTGGGTTTTTCCCTTTTAGATATTGATAAATTAGATCTGTATTTTGAGATTCGTCCTTTTTTGTTCAACATTAAAGAAATCAGAAAACAATGGTTTTCAATAAAATTGCAAGCAAATATAATAAAGGGATTAAATGAAACGAAATTTGTATGTGGTTAGTGCGCATTAAGGATTTAATTTATTAGAAAATATACGGATATAACAGGTTTATTTTATACCTGTTTAAATCATGATCATAATCTTCAAAACGTTTTGAATTAAGGGATTTTAACTTTCAATTGTAAGAAAATTTGTAACTTTGACGTTTATTTTTTCGGAAAAATTGAGAATGAATTTTACACTAGTTTCCCTTATTTTAGTGCTTATTGTTTCCCAAAGCAGAACTTTAAATAAGTATAAAGAAGATGCACAGTCTAATCCCTTTAGGATGAACAAAATCAACCAAATTTGGCACAAAGCACAAAAAGTAAGGTTCAGTCGTCATGGTCGTTTTAGTGCTACATGGTTGAAAAACTGGAATCTACAAATTTGTGTATTGCGTGAAACAGGACACTTGGAAGATCTAACCTTAATATGAAATAGGTGTAACCTAAATTAGAGCACAGCTTCCAAAGCAGATTGACTAATTTATATGTTATAATTTCTTGCTTTTCTGTTGACTCATCTTCCCAAGTCAAGGGTTTCTGAGTCCACGTCACTCCCCACAAACCCTTGACAGAGTGGGCTTGTAAATTCCAGTTCTGCATCAACACTAATGTGAACCAATCAGAATTTGGCCAATCAAGTCGTTTCATACTTACAATCCGTCTGCCCATAAATCTGGCACATATTTTAGAAAAATTTCGTAAATAATGTACAGCATACTAGAAAACTTCCATAGCAGTTTTTGTATCGGATATTTTTATTGGTCACAAGTACCACACAAAACGGATCGGAGCTGTAACAAAAAACCCGCAAATTGTTAATGTAATATGTCAAGGGTTTGTGGGGAGTGACGTGGACTCAAAAAGCCTTGACTTGGGAAGATGATCTGTTTCTTTCATTTACCTTTACTTCTCTGTAATACGGAGGTATGAGCGTCATGAGACTTGGCACTTAAAAACACGAGTTCACCGTTCAAGGCTTTACAACCTCTCTCGAGAGACAATTTTTTGATTTGGAAATAGTGTCGAGTTTCGTCTGCCATTTGATAGCCAAAGAACCGACAATCACTCGCGGCAGCCGAAATGAGCTTTCTTCTCCGATTCGCCTACTTTTGTATAACTGTTGACACTGCGTTAATGTACTTCTACAGAATTCAGACAAAATTTTGTTCTAAATTTACACACACACACATGCGTATGTACGAATCTCATCCGCGAAAGATTGTAACAGACAAACCAGAGTAAAGTACCCGTCCGTTAATACATGCTAAATGAGGTATTTTTCCAGCAAATGATCTTCCAGTGGTCAAACAGTCACTACGGTTACGGCACATGACGTCATTTCTAGTCACGTTTCTTTGTTAGATTAAATTCTGTCCTGTAAAATGATGTTCGGTCGAGTTAAAAAATGCATTGTATGGGGAATTTCACATGAGTTTATGTCCTGGAAATATATCATAACAAAATAATGTCCTCTGGACGTTATTCCGTATGAATTCTGTCATTCGGACATTTCACGAGGACGTTATTTTAAGTTGCAACTTTCATTTAACTCACCTCAATACTCAATAAACTTCATCAATAACGAACAATCTCTTGTCCAGAAAACTCGGCTAACAAGAAGAAGCTTCTAAAATCAATAGATTATCAAATGCGAAACAAAGGCCTTATATGGAATGACATCAGGAATGTTACTATTCAGATATTGGAGCACTAAAATCATTAACTTAGGACATTGTATTCCTTCTATAACGAACTGAGCTAGAAAAGTTTGTGAACATTTTTATTTCAGTGCCTTTGTTCAGAAAGGAAGTTATTCAAAGTGTTGCGTGCTCTGTTCTGTTTTATTATCGTTCATTTTTATCATTTTCCTTCGCGATATTAATTTTTTATTTCTGAGCACCCTGGATCATACCCTCCGTTTTGATTCTAACGGATCCATTTAATATCGTTGAAGTCCAGTCTGAATAATCATAACGCAGACAGAATGTCGCAAGTACTATATGAATGTATCGTGTTAAATATTTTTACAATCACTGATAAAGTTTTGAAATTATTCGTTTTACATTGAATAACAAAAAATGATTGAACAGAAATCAATTATGTAAACACTGGATCATCGGCATATGGAAATATACCAGCATTATATCATTCCATTATTCTTTTTTTTTTAATTATATTTATGTGTATTTCTAAACAGCAAAAGTTCCTGCAATAAAATATAAATTAAATAGACAATCAGAGACTGTCGGCAATCTGGCTAAAACAATAGAATACTATTGTCCACTCTATCTTTTTACCGTAACTTGCCCCCCAACAAGAGGTTGTTTCTTATTCGTTATATGTCGACTTCCTTATATGACAAGTTTTCATTAAATTTTAATCAATGCACCAATAAATGAATGTTTTTATCTTGTATAATTTTTATCAGGTAACTGTTATCTGTATCCGGAGTACTTCATACAGCACCTAATTGATGTAATTTTCAAGTAGTGATTAATCGTTGGTCGGCTGAGTGTTGACTTTACCATATACAGATACTGCTGATATCCGCTTCACAGAGATCACTGGCATTTACGATATAGTGCTGACAGAGTGTATTATGGGAATGAATATGGAATAAAACAGCTTGTAAGTACGAAATTTTTTTTTAACATTAAACTTAGAATATGGCCATTTTGTGTTGTTTGAAAGTGACATTTAATAGTAATTTATTCACGAATAATAAAAGGCTGACGTTTTTTTTATAACTGATTTGTTGGATAAGTATGTATGTTACTGTTTTTACCCCTCACCTCATATAATGACTTAGGTTAATCTCAAGGCTTTAAAGTTTGCATTTTCCTAAGTATATTCAGTCTTTTATAAAATACAAAAAAAGTCTCTCGCATAAATGTTTTCCAAGGATAAAAAGCTGTTAAAAATTTGGAAAACAAAAAATATAAAATGTTTAAATTAAAATGTATATACACTCTAGCCCATTTTTATTCCAAACGTTACCTCATTAGACGTGGCTACAAAGAAAAAAGTAGATCCGCTGGGCTTCTGAGGAGAACAGGGTTGTTTGGATGGTTGTTGGGCTTTATCGTCACTTTCAACCATTTTTGAACTGTATCGTGACTATCATACTTACTAGGGAAGGAAAGTCTGGACAGCTAGCCAGCTGACCGGTGAAATCCTCGAACTTAGGTAGGGTGTCTGGAAACCTTAACACATGAAGCGAGTCAGCGACCTTAACCACTCGGCCACCCTGACCCCTTGAGGAGAACATATGATCAAAATAGGTGTTTGAGACAGTGGGTGATCTGATTATGGTTCCAAGATTTGATATGGACACGGTGTCAACGCATAAATATTCCTAATAACATTTGTCCGTCTGGAAAATTTATTTTAACCATTATCATATTTCTTCCAAGAGGAACAAATATTCTATACCATTTATTCCGTCTGGAACAAATATTACAATATATCTTCCATAAGAACAAAAAAATCTTTCATATTTATTCCGTTTGGAACTTGTATTATGCTGGAACTTCTATTAACAACGGTACCCCAATTCGCAGATCATCGAGTATAATGAAAATAAATATATTCCCGATTTTGCGGTACTGAAAATAAAACTGCCTGCAGTAGTGCCTGACAAATTGAATTAACTTTTGTTGTAGCTGAGAAAAAAAAGAACTTTCCACTAGAAATCCTTCTGACCCTTGTATTTTTTCTCCTACATGATTTGTTTTTAGCTGGAATTTTTTGTTTTTGCTTCATGGTGTAAACTTGTGATTCGATCTTATGAATTTTACTTAACCGAATAGTGATAAGTTACTTTTGATAATTACTTAGCTATTCAATAAATCATCATTGACCTTTTCAGTTTTGTAATATTTGTATACGTGGATGTATTTCGACTCAACCCCCAATTGTGTCGTCTAGAATGCTTTTATGATATTACACGTTTAATATTTTGTCTTTCCTGCGACATAGATAGCTAAATGTGAGACATGGCGATCGTAAATCCCGTGTTTGTTTGTTTTTTAAACGAATAACTTCGCCAAATCTAAATTTCCATGAAATTCACCAAGGGTTTTGTAATTTTTATTTATTTTTTTTCCACATTTTGACATATAACTGGATTTACCTGTTTTATACTTACACCAACATAGTCTTTGGTCGAAGTTTAAAACGTGATTTATTTAATGAAATTTTCATAAAAAACTATCGACTCTGCGGGAAAGAGCTGAGACACTGGGTTTCATGGAATCCCCTTACGAATTCTATTCACAGCAATTTGAATATGAATAAAGCCACACTGTATACGCAGCATTCCGAAGAAAGAAGTTAGTAATTGGTACAAGATTTATTATAAGCCGAACAATACCTCTACATCGGAAATAAAACGGGCATATTGTCATGCATACACACTCAATATAAGCCAATTATATTTTCATTTCAATTGTACTTGATTTTAGTTATTACCCAATTGTAAAGATAAGTACATTGTATAAGCTTAAAGCATTTCCAGTCTTTGTGGTGTTAAATTTCAGACGAAGGATGTTGTACTTTACTTAAGTACATTAATTGTACTAGGTGTAATGCTTTACTTCATTTAATTAAACAGATCTCATAACCTTCTCACAGTTTTGGGTACGACTTTTTTTAATGTTTTTATTTCCAACAAATCTGTGGCTGCACGAACTACTTCTTAATATTAAATTTTTCGCTTTTATCGTTCGATAGTTGTGTTCATTTATTTAACAAGCATTTAGAAAAATTCTTTTCGGTCGAAACCTTTTTTTTTGTCCTTTGATAAAATCTCGAAATTTTAATATATTGCTATAACTGATGACAAAAGTACAAGTGTTGATTTAATAAAAAAATCACTTTTGTAGTTTCGTAGTTTAGGCTCTTGATTTAACCAAAATTTGAAGAAAATATTCAATTGAATAATTCTAGTGTTTTTGGATAAAATCTTTTGAAATTGACTATATTGTTGCGATTGATAAAATCAAGGTCCAGTTATATTTTTATGATTTTCGTTTTTGTAGTTTCATAGTTATGAGGCCTTGATTTTTAACAAAATTTTGACAAAATCTTCATTTCCGTACAATAACTTACTGAGTAATGCTGAGCCTGAAACGCACAAAATGTGTTATAAGTACTTGTTTACAGATAACGGAGATATCCATGATGCGTCACGGTCATAGCTGTTTATTTGAAGCTTTTTTCCTTTGTCCGATTAAATAGAATGAGAAGAATACCGAAGTTTATAAGTCATATATATTCATAGGACAAGACAAGACCGTAATTAACAAAGGAACGAACACAAACATGGGAGCAAAACACAGACACAACACGGAAAACTAAATCTAGGACATTAGGAACTCTCATGAAAATAGGTGTGACAACAGGTGCTCCGGAAGTACTCATCGTATTGCCCAGAGTACAAAAGCCAGTAACAAGTCGTAAATCAGGTGAGGAGAACGGATAATGACTACGATACTAGGAACATGTTCATAATTATCTGTGATACGGACACTCCATACTGGTCAACAAACTCATGCAGGTGACCATAAAATTTCGAAGTGATGAAATCATAGTCTTGACTGAGTAACTTTTGTGACAGTAAAAACTCTCTATCTAGAAAGTCGCTATAGTGGACACAAACCCTAGAGTATGTGGATCAACTATGAAATACATAGACTCCATACGTCGGCGACGCACGTATATTGCTACTCAGGAAGGGAAAGATCACGATCGGAAAACTGTAGTCATCGCGTTTTTCGCATAGCCTTGATTTTATTCGGTCTCCGTTGTCTATCAGTAGGTATAAGTCTAAGTAGATGTATATGTGGTGTCCTAATTTTGGTAGGCAGTGGTTTCGCAATTGTTCATTTGGTTTATTGATCCTCTACTTAATTGTGATGACACATGATCCAATCTTCCGTTTTTATCACTGTAAGTCACTTTCTGCAAAATAAAACTATGAATGCCATAATTATTACTGAAATATAAGACAAACTAGTGACAAAAGTTACCAGAAACGACAGCTATTAATTCGTGCAACAGCTAATAAATCCTTTTTAACACGTGCATCCATGATACCTATAGAGGCTTGACAACAAAACGTTTTTATTCGAGAAAAGATACAGCTTAAATCCTCAAAATTTCATGCAAAAGCTGGATATTGTGAAAAAATATTTACATTTATATATATAAACCTGACCTTTAACATATTAACCGTATCAAAGTCAAAGGTCAATAAGGTTAATGGACTTATGAAACCAAAGTAAAATGATAGATATTACAGGTATCAAGTCAACATACATATAACATGGATACATTTGGTTTCTGTAAACTATAGAACTTAATTAAACCCCAGAAATCGTAAATCCGAATCGTAAATCCGAATCGTATTGCACATTTAAAGGTAATAGGCAGCAATATGAAACCAAAACGATACAAAATACACAAGTCGTACACATTACAAGGCAATATTTGATATTTAACCTTTTAGCCCTAATTGGACCAACCCTTAAAATGCAAAATTATCAAAGACCATATTGCACATCTACAAGTGACAACCAATACTATTGCAAAAGCTTATTGTCCATCTACAGATGATAACCAAGAACACGAAACCATCACAAACAACAATAACCAAAACAAATCATGTGGAATAGATTTCATCATACGAAGACAGGTGAACGTACGAACGGATTGGCGCAGTGTAAAAAATTTAGAAATCAAATATTAGCAAATCATATGTTTCTTAACCTTGCTGGTGGACACAGGCTGCCTTCATGGCCGTAGTTCGTCAAAACTAGAATATTTTCCTCTCTGAAAGGTTTCGTTTCCATGATCTCAAAGGAGGCCTTATTAACAAATTTGACATGTTGATGTTTTATTTTAGTTTAAACATCACCAAATCACTTAATAAAGCAGTATATAATTAGATATTATATATTAGATAAAGTGATCATGTTTTCACGAGGAGCGGGCTACTGAAGCAGTTTTCTTGTTTATTTTACAATAATATTCATTTTGACTTACTTTATCAGGATAACATCTGCAGATTGTATTCACAAATTTAATGCGTTAATATGCATTTAAACTAGTTGCCTATGCTTTATACATCAAGATAAATACCAGACGAGTTCCACCAATATATATTTAAATAATGGATAAGTTCCGTAGGCTCAAAGTATGTCATACTGTCACTCACCTGTTTGGTTTGTCCCTTGTTTTTTTCTGAAAGGGCTCGTTGTCAGATCTGACAGGCTACGAGTAATGCCGATTTGATCTGAAAGGTGTCGTTTTGAATATACACAGTATATTTTGCCACCAAAGACTCAAATCAGACAATTTGCATCTGGGTCAAATTTATCATCGAAAAAAATTGCGCCTCGTTTTTGGTAATTATGTTTATTGGCTCTCGCATACTAATTGATATACTACATTTTGTCATTGTACAGTTTTTTATTCAGTTGACAATCTACTTTCGGAAAAAAAAACAACAAAAAATGATAAAAGTGAGACGGGACTACTATGCATGTGGCCTTGTCTGTGTGTGATTATCTTCGACTGTCTGTTAATAGTTAATGAGTAAACTGTCGTCAATAGAAGGACTTGTCTGCTACCAAAGTCGATACAGATTACAAAAAGGCGTTCAGAAGTCAATACAGTCGGACAAGAACAACAAAAAAACAGGAACATAAACAACACACATAAAAAGGACAACACGAACTTCCCCCCTCCCAAAAAAAAAGACAAAAAAAAAAAAAAAACGAGAAAGATGAATCAAAGATATCAGGTGCTCCTATAAGCATTTTTCTGCACCATATGTGACAGCAAGAAAATTTATCAAATAGTGAACCTAAGCAACTGAAAAATTGTCACAAACTTAGTGTGAAAAAACAAAACTATATTCTTTTTCTTTCTTTGAGGAAGTAATATGCAAGAGGTTAATCAGATGGAATTTTTAAGAACCAGGCTATTAAGCAAACGTTACAAGACATTTGCTTCGCCGTTACTAGAGATTTCCTACAGTATTCGTAACTTTCATACTATGGATTATCTAAACCCTCCTTCCCCCAACCCTCCCACCCCCTAAACAAAAGAAATACCATAAAATTTATTCTTTAAGATAATTTTAATTACTTTTCTTTTTTCCATCGACGTTGGTAAAACAACATT
>JAOXYI010127892.1:0-11814 GCA_028566495.1 Lithophaga antillarum | reverse complement strand
GCTGTTCGCGGTCAGCAAACATCTTAAGATTCATGTGCATAATGTAAATTCGTTATTTGCTCATATAAACTCCATGATAAAAGATAATTACATGCCATTTTCGCATATCACATGCTTCACAGAAACATGGACGATACCAACTGATCCAACACCACACTTCCCTACGCATAATTACTTCTGTACCTTATTACAAACATATATTACATCAATACCAGATAGTGATCTTATCACGAAATGAGGGCCATTCAGTCAGAAAATACTTACTAAGTCTCTATAAAAACCCAAGGATGTCCATCATTGACTTCATGTTTCAGCTTGAAACACTGTTGCATCATATTCCAATTCCTTCGATTGCTACCGGAGACTTTCATATTGACTATATGAAAACACTTCAGCCTCTAAGCAACTTCTGAAGTTAATGAATTATCACGGTTTCCACCGGTGCATTCATGGTTCTACACATAGAAAAGGAGGACTGCTCGATTGGCACATACTGATAAATATATATTAGAATAATCCAAATTTGGATTATTGAAGTAAATATACATTTATATTAATGAATGATCGTGAATTTTCTTTAATGTCAATTCAGCATTTTCTTAACTATGTCACGACAAGAACAAGTCATAAGCTTACATTCGTTTTATACTGCTAGCCAACTGTGGTAGCCATCAGTTACATTTACCAGCCCACTCATACATTATTCAGACTAGCCAATCAGTTCTTACCGTAACGACTCAACGCTGACTGTGTAGTAGGACAGATACAGTAAGTACAGATTTATTTTCACATATTACAGAAATTATGGTGTTGAAAGAGAAATCCCAAAAGTCTGCGATTCCCCGAGAAGTTATCGCCCGAATATAATATGTGCAATGTACACTTCGTTCAAAGGCTTTTTCAAATAAGGTTTTATCTTGGGCAAACAAAATATACAATCCAAATAAAATACGTGCACTTATCTTAGAAGACAAGTAATAAAGTATATCACAGAAACTACTCTGTGTTTGGAAAGTCTAATTTATGAAACATATAACACACCCCCAAACACAATATCTTTCATCCTTTTTAGTTGAAAGCCAGGTGAGCTTTTATCTTCACTTTGTGTCCGTTGTTCGTAAAAAATTCCCCTTCAAAATCAGCGATAGAAATGCAGTAATATTTGATATAAAACAAAGTTGTGACATAGAAATTTGGATTCGTAAAACTGGAGTCTCCAGGATCCGTAAGCAACATTTTGAGGTAAAACCTTTACCAGTTTCTTCAGTTGGGAAAACCATAAAATACGACAACAGAAACAATATAATATCTGGCAAAATGCACCATTTCCGATATTAAGTTTCAGGTTTATACAAGGCCCAAGGCTCCGTGAGATCAGAGTTCAAGGATCTAAAGTTTGATATCGGCTTTAATTGTGTAAAAATCTGTAATTAAAACACTATCACTGTAGTAACATGGTTGTGGTGAAGACACAGTGATACACGAAGTATTAGCCGTGGCTTTACAAATTCTAAAGTTAGGTTCATTGAGAAAAAAAAATCTTCTGAAGTAACATCATTACAAGTGCAATAATATATACAAGGAAGCAAGTCATAAATTGATACAAAGATTGAAATTTATACAAATAAAGCTACCAGGGTCGTGAGGTTCAAATCCACTGTGTCTAAAATTTAGCACTAACTTCATTAATAGCAATTGAAAATATAAAATTTTACATGAAGCACCATTGTTAAGTTTCAACAAATGAACGTATACAGGTTTCGTGAAATGGAGGTGTAGAAACTTGTGAGTCGAAAATTCACTATTGGCTTAAACAGAAAAAAGACTTGAGGTATCTTATCAAGCGCCAGAAATAGAAATTTAATATTTATATTGAAACACTTGACATTGTATGTACAAATGAAGGTCACAGGATTTATGAAGTCCAAGCCCTGGGTATCTACCAGAACTAAAAATGAATTGCTAGATATCAAAATCAGTTTTCCTCAAAGTACTTCTTCAGTCAATTAGAAATACTTTATATATGTCCATGAAGAAAAGAAAAGTTGAAATTTCGATGCAAGGCCTTAAAAATATAACATTGGCGTAAATGTCTGACTTCAGAAATATACCGTGAATAACAGAACGATATGTGCATTCACGAGTTAAATCGAACAGTTATACTTTTTTATATTATCTATTGAAATACCAGATGTGATGTTATTACACTCAGGTATTTTGCATTAACTCGATGGCATTTTAAAAATACAGACAAGAAAAAATATTACAGCTTTAGAATCTCCAACATTTGTCAAACTAAGACTCAGTTTACACACTTGAACTGATCCAAGTCAAGGTTGATTGAAAAAGATTGATTTGTATCATTCGTAAAAGTTTTAGATCAATCCAAAAGATCGATCTCGGGATGCAGTCATAAAAAGATTGATGTTATTTGTTTATGTCTTCACCTAGAAAGAATCAAGTGTACAAGTTTAAACAGGATCCCAGACTGATCTTTGCGTATAAATGTTAAAGATCAATCTAACGTAGTTTCATACAGTAAATTCAACCACTTTGAATGTAAATGGAAATAGGTATTTATTGCATATTAATCTAAACACTACACGGTGTGAACATGGCTTGAGAAGAAAACAGATTTTGGAATGCTACTTACATCCTATGTTCACCAGAAGTGAATTAGACTCTTAATTCTTGTGCTTATCAAATAACATCTTTGGTAGAGAACAACATTTTTTTTGGTGGTTTCTTAAATGTCAAACCTTATGGTGAAGCCACAGAGGTAACATTTGAAAAAATTCTCGTGTGAAACTTTTTTCTAGTATAATTAAATATTTTTAATTGGTATTTTTTAATCTCAAAGTACTTTTTGGAGTCAATTACAAATACATTTTTCGTACAGATTAGAATGAATTCCCCTGGTAGAATTAAATGAAAAAAGATAAGATTCCAGTGTATTGGGTCTTTAAAAATAATTTGTTTGACTTTAGTGTTGTGCGGAAAAGATAAGATCTTAAGTTACATATCATTTTCATTTTCGTCACTCCAAAGATCTTAAAGAATTTGCTAATCAGGTCAATCATGACATATACATATGTAATGATTTTCAAGTTGTACTCGGTCTTAATTAAGTTTCCCATGTTCCTCTCGACAATGTCGAATTCTTATCCTTTCTTGGTGCCAATGAAAAAAAGTGGTAGCCACAATAACCTCAGCTTGACAGGATTCAGCCCAATACCAAACTCGGACAACACAAAGAAAACAAGAGCCATATAATCATTGGAAAGCCAGACCCTGGCTTCAAACAGATACATAAATTTGGCTGGACTTTTTTTTTACCAAACGATAAAATTATGCATTATATTAATAACCCTTCATGTGTCACTTGTTTGGCATGGTTAGGCACTTTGTATATTGTCTCGCATTGTAATCATACTTGTGACTCTGCTTGTCTGCAACTTCTCCTACCGTTTTCATCAGATGGCATTTTAAATTTGTCATGTACACAGTATACCTTCGTTTATTACCAGTACTTTGACGTTATAAAAAGGTTTGACAATAAATCAAGGAAGAAATTTACTTAATTCGTTCATTGAAAAGAGAAAAAAATGCTTTAAAAACCAGAAATCATGATCAAACAAGTTAGGGGGCAGTGTAGATAGGGGAATCTTACCGAGTTATCTGTCGTTGTTATAGAATTTTGTCAAAGACAATTTGGAGTGTCAGTAGTTATAAACGACCTGTTTTGAAACAAAAGAATCCGCCCGGATAGATGGATTCGAATGGATTTTGGCGGGAAGCAGATGGTTGGTTAAAGCAGGTGTCCGGATGGACAGGTGGATGACGAGAAGCAGATGGTGTGAAAAAGCAGGTGTTCCTTAGTGGGAAATAATAAAGATGGATACAGGGGTGGTGTTAAAAGGCAGATGATGTGCAAAGGGAATTACAATAAATGAAATTAAATGTTTATCGCACAAAGTGTTGATTTATCTTGAAGATAAATGTCACTGAAGTGCACGTAGATTCGTTAGAAATTAGTATTGTTGAAGCTATTTGAATGTCTATGTACAAGATCTCGCGGACTATTTAAACATATTAGAACGAAATTTCCCTGGTGTGACTGAAAAAGATGACCAGAAAATGGTAGAAACTTAGCTGTAAAAGAAAGCATAGACATTCTTTCTAGAAACCAACAATTTAAAATTCAAATTTTTTAAAATATTATTCTTTAAGTCAGATACATATAAATATATCTGTAAAATGTAGACTCTCTGGGTCATAAACTAGACATGTCTCTACCACGTTCAAATTCTTTTGGCAGTCTTCCTGGCAGGGTGAAAGTGGATAGTTTGGCTTCTAACTTTTCTATCTTATATCATCAATAATGACATACATATAACCCGTTAAATTCGTGGGTTATCTAGTATTACTGTATTGGTTTGTAATCGACACTTTACTCCTGGATGCATTAATTGCAAAACTGTAATACAGTATATACAAGTTTACAATTCAAAAGCTAAGTGAAGACTGACTGGATACTATTTACACACATATTACAAGTTTATCTGGTTGTCAATCATACAGAACATTAAGCGTTTCCAACATAAACTACATGTATGTCCTATATAATCTAACGTCATTAACGGTAACTATCTGTTGGATTATCGCTCCTCCGGCGATACTTGTACAACTGTCTTTAATTCTTTAATAGTTTAAAGACCGAACAATAAATAATTGAGTGGCTTGTTAATATCATGTCATTTAGATTATCACAGAACACCTGTATTTACGGATTAAAAAAGTACATGTAGTAACTTTCTATTATGACTTGAATTAAATGGATATTTTAGCACTTCTGTTTTCATCTGTCCGTACTTGACTATTTAACTGTTCAATAATTACTGCCTAGATAATAAAATATAATTTAGGACTGTCTTTAAAATAATTGAATATGTGGTCAAATATTTCGAATTAGCACTTTCGGGTTTATAAGTCTGATAACCATAGTTTTCCGTTTGACAATTGTCTATTAACCGCCAGTTTTCAACTCTTTTTGGTCCACCATCTGAACACGGATTTTGTCCCGGTTATATTTCTCCCATACTCCTCCGAAGTGCTCGTCCCGAGCACAAAAAATGTTGCCTCCCTCCTGGTAATTGGAATAGTCCTGTTGCTGTGACGCCTGCTGTCAATCTTCAGTGTTGTACGTCTGTCCGTAGCTGTAAATGTGATAAATTTACTGACACAAACGTGAACACAGAAAAAGCGCACTCTTTTTGTTTTATGGGAAACATACTAATATCGTATGATGAAAGGGTGTATTTTTTTTTTTTAATACTATAATCAATTAAAAATGGGGAAAACTATACATACAAATTTAAAGTACCCTTGTGCAGTGTAACTGACGCAAGTTGAGCATTGCCACCGTTTCACCACTGCAGTTTAAGGAATAATTCCAGCTGGCTACTCTTTTCAGGTGACCAACAATACACATATTGCATCGTCTATACACGCTTAAGTGCTATCCAAGCAAAGGGGTAAAGCTTTACATCTAACATCTCAAATTTATGGACTATTGGGATTAAGCTTGAAAATAGGGACACGTGGGCAAAACTGGATACCAATAAATCAAACAAAATATGTCTTATGAGATCTGCTACTAAAAAAATACATTACAAACATATGTCAAAAAAATCATGAAACTCTTACAACACGATTCCTACATTTGATCTAGTGAAAAAAAAATGAAGTAGTGTCAATGGCTAAGTATTGAGCAAATCGCTAGAATTTTCAATTTAAAAAAAAAAGCGTGTCGTTGCATTTACAGGTCGTCACTCCTGCAAGTACAAACGCCACCAGGAATAAAAGTTGGGTGACGATTCCAGCCTTTACTCCTGTGATTTTGAAAAGACCCGAGGATTTATACAGCTAGCTAAATTAGCCGTTATTTTTGCGCCCTTGACACTACCTTGTGTGTGGTCATAAAATTTCACTTATTATAATAAGTAACTCTTTTACACTAAGATAATAAAGTCCTCCTTGTCCTATATTACGACCTTAAACTTGTGTATAAAACACTAGGTCCGAATGTACGACTTGGAAAAAATGGACGTGTTTATCTAAAATATTGGGGTAACTCTTCTTAAAAAATATATGTAAGTTTAAACGCTTTATGATTTAATGAAAAACGAACTGATTCTAATAAATTTAAATAGAAATTTGCTGTTTTGTGTACACATGCTTGTATGATTCTTTTTTTTTTGGGGGGGGGGGTGGTCACTTTTATTTGTGTATGCGTATATATGTGTGTGTGTGTAACACGGTTTTAAACTGGTTCTTTTTATGAATGTTTAAAAAAAAACCTTTGTAATAAACGAATTGTTGTGCAACAGAAACAAATAAAAATAGATTTGAAGTAAGACACTAGATATTCTAAAATAATTTCTAACGAAGTTGGCCAGACTTAGTTAGATGGTATATCACAAATAGGCTTGATCTAGCTATATTTGTGACTAATACAGAATACTCTAATGCCGCCTTCGCTTGTTTTTTGACTTCTGCATTGCATGGAATTGTTTTACTAAATGAGGAGGTATGTGTTTGGAAGGTTCCCATGTGTTTTCAGAACTACTGTACCCTTGCCATTTAATAAAATATTCTTTTTTGTTTCCCTTCTTTCTACATTTGATAATCTTTTCCACATCATACATGTCATTCTGTGTGTTTCGATCTTTAGGATTTTGTATGTTGCTGTTTTTGTCCTGAGAGTGTACATCTGTGCTTGCTTGTTTGTTTGTGGTGTTACGTTTCTTTTCATCCGGTTTTGTACTTCTGGTGTTAGTTTTGGTTCTGTTGTATGGTGTGTGTGTGTTTTCAAATTTTTACTTTTAAGAGTAGGTTTGCCATTGTGTTTTGCTATAGCCTTATCGACTCTGTCGAGAACATCAGGCAAACCGCTGTTCTCCATTTCGTCTGGATTTAGATCTTCATCTTCATCTACGTGTTCTGGAGGGTTAGTTGGTCTGTTTCTTGGATCATGGAACCTTTTCAATCGATTTGCGTGAACTGCAGCTTTCAAAATCTTGTGGTCTGAACATCGACGTAAGCGGTATGTGTATTCCCCAATATGTTCCGATATGTAGTATGGTCCTGTCCATTTTCTTTGTAGTTTCGGTGAAAGTCCGATCGGCGTCCGAGTGCAATATAGCCATACAGTGTCCAGTATTGCAAACTTTGGTTCTTCGACGTTCTTGTCATGTTGTGCTTTGTATTGTTGTTGTGCGGAGACAATGTTAGACTTCGCAATTTTCCGGGCCACCTCTAGATTGTCGACAATCAATTTAAACGCTGTTTCGGCGTCTCTGCTTAAACCTTGAGTTGATTCAGGAATGAGTGCCATATCAATTGGATTACGGGGTTCCCTTCCGAAGACCAAATAATATGGGCTGAATTGAGTTGACTCTGTTGCTACTGTGTTCCTGAAAGCCATCATAATGCCTTGTAAGTAGTCGGGCCATGTTGTTTGGTTAACATCATGACAATACGACCTTAGTGCTGCTGCCAATGTACGATTCTGTCGTTCTGTTGCCGCATTACATTCTGGATGGTATGACGATGTATTAAGTTTTGTTATCTGAAAAATCTTGCAGATTTCTTTGATAAGGTTCGATGTGAAATTCCTTCCTAAATCTGTAAGTATTTCTCTACATGGACCATATCTGCATATGATTTCGTTGAAAAGGATTCTTGCAGTTTCTACGGCTCCCCCTGTCCTCATTGGAAAAGCTTCACACCATTTTGAGAATGGGCAAACAACGAGCAAAATCTGACTGAAACCTTCCGCTGATTTTGGTAAGTTGCAGAGTATGTCCATGTGTATTCTTTCGAAAACGCCTGTTGCCGGTAATGGCTGTAATGGTGCTTTCTTAGAATGTGGGTTTGTCTTACCTTGTTGACATTCAATGCAGGTTTTAACATAGTCCTCAATATCCGAATACATTCTCTTCCAGTAATATTTGAGTTTAATATTGTTGTATGTACGGTCAAATCCTGGAGGTGCTGCAATAATTGCGTCCGTGATAGGATAGGAGGACGTCATTTCGCAGAGACCTTGGTACAACCAGTTTGATGACTCTTTCTGACTAGTGTCCTTTACCTCTCGTATAATAATGGTGGAACAGGATACCATTTGATATGACGTAATGATTCGATTCTCTTACTATTATATCGGCTTTCTTTCTGTCTTGAGGTAGGATGTTCCGTTCAATATAATCAGTCATTTGTCTTGACTCTTCTTTTTCCTGTTGAGCAGCTATGATTCTGTCTCGTGTAAGCTCGGTTGTTTGTAGGATAAGGACTAATGGATCTACTTCGCGGTACTGTGCTTCAGCTTCATTAATTGCTTTAATCGTGCTACCTGTTTTGGCACGGACTCTCTTTGGTTTGTTGGTTGCTTTTCAGTTCCTCTGGGCATGTTAGCCGCTGACTTCTGACTGCGGTTACTGAATTGATGATCATTTTCTTCTCTTGGGCCATCGATTGCTATTAAAGGCGCTTCAATCATGTCAATGCTCAGTCAACGCTGACGCTGGGTCTCTGGGTGCTGAATTCTAGACAGAAAGTCTGCACAAACATTTTCCTTTCCTGGTTGGTAGTGGACTTCAAAATTGTAAGACTGGAGATACATGAACCATCTGAACCATCTTGCCAAACGTCCGGTGCTCTCTTTGATGCGGTGTAGGTATTGGTAGATGGCTATATGGTCTGTATTTACATGAAACCTGTTGTTGGCTAAGTAAACGTGGAATTATTTAATCGCTATGACAAGTTCCAGGCATTCTCTGTCTTTTACATCCCACTTTTGTTCTTGTTTTCGTAGCATACGGCCGCCATATGCAATTACTCGGAGTCTCTTGTCTTTGTCGTGTTGACCAAGAACGTAGCCTATAGCAGAACAACTAGCATCAGTATGCAGTATGAATTCTTTGTTGAAATCCGGGAAAACTAGGATTGGCGCAAATGTGAGCTTTGTCTTAAGTGTTTCAAGGGATCGCTGGCAGTCGTCCGTCCATTGAAACTTCTTATCTTTATGAAGCATTTGATTCAGTGGTGTAGTAATTTTGGAGTAATTGTGGATAAATTTGCGGTAATAATTGTATAGTCCGAGGAACATACGCACTTTCTTAACATTTTTCGGAGTCGAAAATGACTGAATGGCTGTGGTTTTCTCCGGATCTACTGCTATGACGTTTTGATGTTATGCCCCAAATAACGGACTTATTTACAGGTGAACTAACACTTTGACGGTTTCAACTTCAAATTTGCATCGATTAGTTTATCGAAGAGAGCCTCTAAATGGCTGAGATGTTCTTTAAAGTTCTGATAAATTTTAAAGCGACTGCGTAAATATCTTAGAAATTCTATTTAATCTGCGATAGTCCACACATACTCTTTTCTCCCCGTTAGGCTTGGCTACGAGTAAAATAGGGCTACTCCACGGAGAGATGCTTTTTCGGATTATACCTCGGTCCTCCATTTCGTCCAGATGTTGGTCTAACTCATCCTTTGCCTTCGGTGAGGTTCTGTAAGGAAATTGTCCAATTTGGTTTGCATCGCCAGTGTCGATGATATGTTTGCCAATTTTGGTACAGCCTAATTCTGATAAGTCTTTTGCAAAGGCTTGCCTATTTTGTCCCAACAGAGTCAATAGCCGAGTCTTTTGTGATTTATTAAGATCTGAATTGGATAAGTCGATACTCATGTCTAGTGCTATTTTTTTTGTAATGGTTAATTGTGTTACTATTTTGTTGTTGGTCTAAACTATTGCAAATGGCTTGTGTGTCGGGATCTTTTAACTCGCCCAATATGTTGCTGTCTTTCACTTGACAAAAATTTCCCAAAATTGTGTTTGTTTTATGTCTAATATTTGCATTTGTGGGATTTAAAACTTCAAAGACTGATTCCCTGTTTTGTGTGTGTACTAGACAGGGTGCAACCATTAAATTATATTTGCCAATTAGCGAAAAATTAGGTTCAATTATACCATAAGTGTTGTGTGCTATATTGTCAATTTTAACCTCAAAAAGCTTTCTGTCTTGGTTTTATCGTGATATCGGAGACCACTCTAACAAAATGTTTGCTGTCGTCCCGATTGACTGTTTGGTCAAGTGACACTTTGTAATGAAAGTGTTTGTTTGGGAAAACTTATTTCGGCTTGTTGGTCATTCATGAAATCTCTACCTAAAATTACTGGACTATCTACATGATCTAACAAACAAAATTCTTGATACAAAATAAGTTTGCCTATTTCAATAGGCAATGTAACTTTGCCTAAAACTTTTATAAAATTACCATTCACACCTCGAACACCGAGTAAATGTGATTTTGTAACAGTGTATTGTTTTTCTACTTTTAATGAATCGTATGCCTTTTTGTCAATAACTGACACACAGGCACCGGTGTCTACGAGAGTAGGGAGTACAACAGAGTCTATTCTTATATTAATTTTACAGTTAGGTTTGTCCTTGTTCTCATAAGTAAACAGCTCTAAAATATTTTGTGAACGCTGGGTGTCTGTATTTGATATTGACCTATTTAACCTAAAAGTCTTGGGTTTGGGGAAATACTTATTTAATTTGGATTTTCTATGCTGCCTATGTTTGGGTAGGACTTTATTTTGCCTAGAGTTGAGTACATTAATATGGGGAATATTGTGCGCATAATTCAAATGTTCACATTCCTGCCAATAATTACCACACTTACTTGTATCTTCTCTAGGTTGTGTCTGTACAATTTCACGGGCTGTTGTCGTCCGTCGGGTCGCAAGGATTGTTGCTTCTGCTAATCTTGCTGCGTTAACGGCTTCTGTGTAGGTGTATTTACTCTTAAGTCCTATTGCGTTCATAAATGGCACTTTCAATTCATCACGAAGCCCTCGAAAAATGAACTGTTCAATGAAAGTCTTTACTCCGGCTTTACAACAGCATTTCTCTATGCGTGATATGAAGTCCGTAGCACTTTCGTCGTCTCCTTGTTTGAACGTAGTAATATCTTGCCATATGAAAACTTTCTGCGTATCTAGAATGCAAAAACGTTCGCGAAATTTCTGATACAGCCTGGATTTGTCCTTTTTATCGTCATCTTCCAGTAGCATATACCATGCAGCGGCTGCATTGTCTAAAAAACTAACAAAAGCTCTTGTCGTTTGCACTTCGGTCCATCCTTTAAATTCTGACAGAAGATCGTACTTTGTAAGCCACGAGGTTGGGTCTTCACAATCATGTACTGAAAATTTTTCCAAAAGTGGTCCATCCATTTTACTTTAATTTACGTAGGGAACTAGTCCTGTGGTAGAGCACAAACTTGCATTACGAGAGGTTGCGGAGAACGAGCACTTTCTCCCCAAATATAACCCGTTAATTTCGTGGTTATCTAGTGTTACTGTATTTGTCTATAATCAACACTTTACTCCTGGATGCATTAAACGCAAACCGTAATACAGTATATACAATTTATTATACAAGTTTACAATTCAAAAGCCAAGTGAAGACTGACTGGCAACTATTTACACACATATTATAAGATTATCTGATTGTCAATCATACGAAACATTAAGCGTTTCCAACATAAAACTACATGTATGTCTTATATAATTTAACGTCATTAGCGGTAACTATCTGTTGGATTATCGCTCCTTCGGCGATACTTGTACAACTGTATTTAATTCTTTAATAGTTTAAAGACCGAACAATAAATAATTGAGTGGCTTGTTAATATCATGTCATTTGGATTATCACACAACACCTGTATTTACGGATT
>JAOXYI010127781.1:0-11815 GCA_028566495.1 Lithophaga antillarum | reverse complement strand
TTCAGCCTAGGAGCAACGTACCCTTGCTTGAGCAGCTTTTGCGTCAGCAGCTGAGTCCTGTCCAGAAAATCACTGTAAGTTATGCAATACGTTGAAAAATAGCAACATTGCAAGTGCTTTCCTTTTTCGTTACAATCTTACCTCATTAAAAACCTTCAGATGTACCAGTAATTCACAAAATGCAAGCACATACTTGTTCTTGTTCTCACGCCAGCAGTTATCTGCTTGCAGATATAAAATTGGTGGTAATTTGTTTCCCTGCAAAACGGAACGCAACCATATAGTTTGTCGTGATATTCTCTAGTTATGAAGTTTCTTTGAACACACAGCTATTATCTGTAGCATTAAGTTAGAAATAAATCTAGAATTTGATATATTCAAAGCTTTTTAGATGCTTTCTATTAGAAGCTGCCAATTTACACTTGACCACACCAGAAAGTAACTGAGATTATCCAATAATAAAATGCCTAGACATGAAACAAATTAACGAACTATCAAATGATATTCAAAAAAGGCAAACACAGGTTTTGCGATTCCAAACAAAATTGGTATGACAGTCAACTGCAAAGTTTATTCAATTTCAAGAATATATATAGATATTCTTATACCTAGCAAAAACTAAACTACCACTTCATTAATGAATTTAAACTGTGTAAAAATACAGCTTTTTTTCTTCTGTCTGCAGAATAGCTATCTTGTAATTTATGCAATTGGATAATTTTAATATACACATACCATAAGTTTTGATATCTCAAATAGAATCCAAATCAGAATATTCATTGTTAAATTGGAGTCGTGTGCGTATTGATTCCAGTCCAAGAACGTGAAAAATTTGTTTTGTCCGTGAGCTAACACACCAGTTACATGAGTTGCCAGTTGATCAGCTTGATTTACGGCCTGCAATATATCAAAGTGGTAATGTCTTCGATGTTCACCTGTTTCTTTTTTTAAGCAAAACTCCTCCAGCAACAAGACAAACATAACTTATTTTGTACACACTACTTGTGAAAGATTAAAATATAATCTTGAGTCCATTCTATAGCATACAAAATTTCACTATAATTCCTACGAAAAGTATTGAGCGTGGTTTTTATATTTATTTAAATCTATTTGTTATCATTACCATTATTATTATTTATTTTCTAGAGCTTACATACTGGTAATTAGTTTCATAATTGGGTATTAATAAATCAAACGGCCCAAATAACATAAACAAACCATACCTTCGCCAACCGTCCAACAAAATGGGGAAGGTTAGTCTTCGCTGAAATTAAAAAAAAAAGGCAACTGTATATTTTTTTTTATCTGAATTTTTTTTTTTTTTTTAATAGACTTTAGTTTTATTATTATTTTTAGTAGTATTAGTAGAGTATTATGTTTCATATAGTTCTCCGATATAAAACCATATTTTACAATTCCTGGTATTTCACTGTATATCTCAAAAAGCTTAAATTCTAATTGATGTGTACTTACACTGATCCATTCCGTCTATTATTAGGCTTAAGTACTGTGATGGCGAGGACTTTGCAGCATTCTTCTTAGTATAATAATATTTTCGTTCCAACCTAAAAGAGAAATAAATTTAGACTTTAAAACAGTAATGCTTATTTTCGTATATTTCGATAATTACTGTACAACTGTAAAATATCAGCTGACGTATCTACGGATATTTTGTTTATAGATCATGCACCGCATCTGATGTAATGGTTAAGAGATGTTAGGAAATTTGTCACAACAGAAATGGAATAGTGTCGATGTACTCTATCGAGCCATTGCATGTTGACACGAAATAGCGTCGTTATCTGGTTAATAATCTCTACCTCATGTTATAAGATGACTAAAAACAGGATATGATTTTTTTTTTCGCATGAATTCTGAACTCTGCTAGAATTGTCAGTGTGTCGGGGAAAATGTGCTTTGTATCAGACGGGTGATGATACCTGCGTCAGTAAAATGGACTCCTGACAATAGTGGTTCGGACGGATGTCAACTCATTAAGATTTTGCATTATAACTATGATTATCTTGATTTCTGCACAAACATAATGTCAAATATTAATTAGACAAATGGGTAGATATACGACAAAGTATATATATATATATGGCTTGATTTCGTTACCTTTCTCGAACTCCTGGATCCATCCTTTTTTTTTTACATTTTCTATCATTAAAAATGAACTGTGGTGTTATTCACACATATCTAAGCTGACAAAAGACCTATTCTTGAATCTGTTTGTCCGAAATTGAACCCCAGCGCGCATCCTCCCGTTCGAAGGATGATGTCCACTGATACCTTGAATTGGAAGATACAGATGAGTATCTGTCCGTGTCAGATATGTCAACACTATTCCATCTATATTGTGTCCGAGTTCCAGAACACTGATTGGAAAAATGCACATTTCATTTATACCTTTAATCTACCTTCAGTATGTTTGTTATCCTTATTCAAATGATTACTTCTTTTATTACTCAGTTCATCCTATAAATAAATGGGTCCCTGTAGTCGTAGCAAGATGCAACCACAGTAAGCCGACATTCATAAGATTATTGGTCTTACATTTACAAAGTGTGTGTGGAATTAAAAAAGTGCTAATTATTGAACTCTTGTATACACAACTTGAAGTTTGAAACGATGTGAAATCGGACACCTTTCCCCCTTTTTTCTGTCCTTGTTCTCCAATAAGGGCTAGGATTTCTTCAGCTACATGTATCACCTTTAATTTCTGACATCGATGTCAAATCCTGTGATATTTTACATCCTGTTTTCAGTAAATAACCGAATGAGCTAGAATTCTTGAATTCAATTTTTACTGTCAAATGTTAGTCCTAGGTCTCCAGATCTACTTGGGATCAAATTTGGCAATTCTGGTAATTTTATGTCGGAAATGGTAGGACCAGACATCGCTTCTTCTCATATCCAAATTTCACTTATTTTCGATACAAGTGTTATCGTAACGAAATTTGAATGATATGATGCGTGAATCTCTACAGATAATGAAGAATTACAAATTTGGATACGAAAATTCAACAGAATAATAATAATAAATTCTAAAGTGCTTTGACAGTCAGGGGCGTAATTAACATAAATTTTTGTCATCCTAATTATATAACGGTCTTCAGTTATTATAAATTGGATGAAATGCAAAATAAACTTAAACAGGTTACTTTTGATTTTTAGTACTTTCAGTCCTTTGAAATTTAAGTAATATGTACATGTATATATATATATATATGCTGATATTTTCGCAGATAAACTAATTATGCAATTTTATGATAGGCCAATAAAATTTTCTGAGCATTAGCAAAATGTGTCTGTACAAGCGCTTCAAAAATACTGAATTTAAATCGTTAATGTCAATTATTAGATATCTGGAAAATTACAGTATCAGAGCTCCAACATATAGAAATCGACCTAATGCAATAACTATGTACAATATACATATATTATGTTCTTCTTGGTGAGGATATTAGACAATTAAGATAGACTTGATAGCTATTGATCTGCAATGCATAAAACGAGTCTCTTGCAAATAGAACAGAATTTCAAAATGGTTCTGGAATACACTCGCATCTTTGTTAATCAAACTGTGCACGATTGACTTTATACGTATACATGTATCGTTCTGTGAAATCAGCAGAGATTTGCATGTGTACAATATGGCTAACTCCTTAATTTCTGTCGGTATTATCCAAGTAACTACATTAGTTATGCTACAATTTGAATTTAAACTATTGCCCTTTCTGTGGTTGTTATGGCATTTTGATGTCCGGTCGCAATACTTGACGTCTGCAGTTTAAGAAATAAAACTTACATTTGCCTGTTGTTGTGTTCCCTTCTTTCCGCTCGGAGTTTTTCTCTTATCACAGGATCATGATTTGTTTCTAACTGTCTTTCTAAGCTTGTACATGTGGTGCACTTTGAGAATGAATTAGTCTAAAAAAAAAATCACAAAGCCGTTCTTCAGTGTTGTCTTCGTCTGATAATTGATGCCTTTGTCTTCTAACAGTCGTAGTCGAAGAATGGGAATAATTATAATAACTCATGCAAGAGAAAATTTTGATTTTTGTCGTATGGAAGGTGTGGGGTGTCACTTCCTGCACACAGACCCTGACCAATGGACATATCCTTCCCTTTTTTAAAGTTGCGAGTTATGGACGTTCAGCAAATAACTTCATAAAGTAACTTATTATTTTGGCAACGTGCAGTCTGTGGAGGGGGGAAGTCCACTTGCGTCTGTGATCCTGTATAGATATGCAGACTTGTCGCTAAAGAAATGCTGGAAAGGGTTGCTATTTTAAGCTATCAAATATGTGAATGGGTACAAATTACGTGTAGGAGATAACTGTATTGTATTTAAAACTTTGTCGACGTAAATCTGTGAATTTACTGTCGCAAATTAACTTTTGATGGCGACGTGGTAGCGGAGCCATTAAAACGGATATTTGCGACAGTAAAAATCACAAATTTACGACAGCAAAATTTTAAATACAATAATGTTATCTCCATTCTAATGCACGAATTTAAAAGCAGTTTGAATACAAGAAACGTTGTGTGCGCTTGCGCTACAGCGTTCGGACAGTAGATTGTGGATTTTTCGCAAAATGAGGTCAAACAGATACGACGCGCGTTATAACCAGTGTTAAACTGTCGTCCAATGAAAGGTGACATTACAGCAAGTGTTACATTATAATCTTACGAACTAACAACTCAAGTGTTGACACCCCGGTGATCAATTAGCACATATGGCTAACTACCTAGACCAACTGGCCACCGAGGCCCCATAAATTTGAGCTTTTGATTAAAAAAAAGAAAAAAAAGGAAAAAAAGCAAATGATACGTTGTTTAACATGATCTAACCATTTCGATGTAATGGCTAGAAATATCTAGGTCCTCTTACAGCTTGTATTTCATTTTTTTGGTACAATACATGTATGACCATATACCCTTAGCAGTTTATTTACGTATATAACATACTATGACGAGCTAGAAATAGTGTTTCCGCGAGTTATGTACAAAGAAATGGAAGTAAACAGGAACAAAAGGGTAAACAGAAGGTTATAATCGAATAAAAAATCAAGACCACATTAAAAAAAGACAGATACATGTGTACAATGGAGATATTATTTGAAAAGTGCACTAAAGTGTATATACATGTATGTGTAGGTAAACTCTATTAAGTGTGATTAGTCAATATTTACCTTTTTGACTTTTAAATTTGGAAAGTATTTTTTCCACATGCCATAGAAAGAAGAAGGCATTAAATATGGTTCTGCTCTATCTGTGATGTCTGTTTTGTATCTTACATATATTATGCATTGTCTAGTTCTATATGGCAACAAAAGTGTCTGACAATCTGGCATTCTATCTACATAATAGGTTGCATACTCCTCGAGCCAGTTTATGGCTTGAAGTAATCTGAAACTTGCGCTATAATGCCTTTCCTTTACTGAATATCGTGTTCCACCTAAAAATTTTTTCCTAGTGTTATAATAAAAATTTTTGTTAAATCCAAATATTCCAGTTAATGCCTTTGAACACACCAAGTTTCCTCCTTGTAAGCAGAAATATGGTGTCTTTTTCAAGTTTGTTTCCGATAGCTTATTCAGTAACCACTGACTACGCCCATTAACTGTTTTAGACCAAAATTCTAATCTCATGTGTTTTATTTGTAAGACTGAAAATATGTTTACACATAGTTTATAGCAACACTGACCACACAGTCTTAAATCCTTCTGTATGTTTGCTATTTTTGTGTGTTTTGCAAGAAGACGACTTTTTTCTGGATCTGTAATAAAGAAAGAAAAATACAAATATATATATATATATGTACATGTATATATAAACAGTTGGGAGTCTCCTTTCCTAAGTTCTACTGTATGACTGTTTAATAAAAGACGCTACTATTTTAACTTGACCTGGTGTCAATGCGCTTAATATAATATTTTTTTCTTTATCTTACAAACCTATCAGTTTTTCATTGCGCAAGGTGTTTTAAGTTCTGGATAGTTCCAAAATAACAGCAGGTACTTTAAGTAACTTTTACCTGCTTAAGTCATTTAGATCTGCTTTGGTATCTGACTATTTACTTAAAAATCTCAGGTAAACCAAACTGGATGCAAAATATTATATGCAATTCCCGATTCATTGAAGTGAAACTAATTAGGTACTTCACTAGAACTCCACTAATTACAGTATAATATGGACAATTTCAATAGTTGATAATGGACACTCATACTTCAGTTTGGACTGATCCACCAAAGAGAAGACGGGCATTTCAAAATTTAGTATTCATGTATTTTGTAGAATTTTGACGTATTGTAAGTTGGATACATAATTCAGCTAGGTATTTAAATTTTATTATACAGCCTTGAAATTGAAGGGTATGTTTTAAAACCCATTCCCCTTACGGGCTCAGGATTGAAAAACTACCGTTCGATTTCTCGGCTGTTCAATGAACATAAATACCCAGCTTCATTCTTTATCATACACAAAATCACCGAATTTTGGGTTTACAGATATTTTGAAAAGTGGTTCTTAAACCTTTACTGACTTGACAGTTTACAAAGAAATGAACTTCATCATCTGTACTTTACAAATTGGATAAATTCTTCAATTTTGGCGTACCTTACAAGTTCAATAATGACAGAATAATCACATATTCTAAGCATATTTTAAACTTTGTCTTTCAACATTTGGTTGAGTCAAATAGAATTTTACATCACTGTGATTTATTTCAACAAAAATTGTGCAAAAATATTTTACTATTCTCGTTTAATCACTTATTATTTAGCAAAGGGGCATAAAAAGTTTGGCACAATTTGTTATTGTTGATTAAAGAATATCTACATTTTAAGTGAATCACAGGATTCAAGTAGAATCATGTTAATATTTAATTCTGAAGAAAAGTTTTTAGCATATATTAAAGAGTGGGGAAGGAGGGGTTGTAGTTCCGAAATCCCGTATTTATTTTTACATTATCCCGATATCCTGGACGTAAAAACATGCAATCCCAATATGTCAATATTAGAGTAAGCTGAGTGATGACTCAGTGAAAACTTCACGTTTGCCGAAAGAATCTTTTTTCTTTTAAGTTTGAACATTTTGAAATCTGTGGTTTACATCAAGCGTCGAATATCCATATTGGATTCGAATATTCTTGACATGTGAGTAAAATATTAAAAAATCAAGACGACTTTCATGGATCCTTTCTTTTATTCGTTATTCAGATTTTTTCACTTTGCATTTCAAAATATTTTGACTTCGCATATAAAGGGCAAAAAAAAAGCGTCGCGATAGACCAAATTCCCGAAATCTCATGCTTAAAATATGAAAATCCCATATCTCGCTATTTATTTTTCCCGAAATCCAGAGATTATATTGTCGAAATCCCGAATTCTCGAATTTACAAATGCCAATCTGGCGTCCCGAAAAGACTAGCCCTCATTACCATGAGTAAATTTCTTAGGAGCCCCCGAGTTTTCCAAAATATAAAATACTCTTTCTGTAAGGGTTAATACGTCACCGTCTGACCAAGTGCATTAAGTTATAGGACGTTCAACACCTCCCATTAAGGGTTTATACATGTACTTCTTTTAGATTGAAAGTCAGAACTAATAAGTACGTTATTACACAACAAACCATGTTTAACGTAATGATATTTTATCTTTAGTACAGGTTATTTGGCCTTGATGTCGAATCTTAATAAATTCATCATTTTTATAGGTTTCAAGAATTTTCCTTACAATTTATTTCTTTATCATTACTTAGATTTGGCTGTCTAGCCTGTAATAAATTTCTTAGGATTCAGTCCCTCTGGTTTGTTTATAGCCTCTCTTGCCATTATTGCATACTTTTACATCTGTTAGAAGACAAGATTTATCTCGCGACCAGTAAACAGCACTGCATTTTTGACTCTAATGTGTAATAAATTAACAGACTGACCACCTTACTGAAATCTCAAACACATCCTCTCACAAAATCTGTTAATCTTTTAACCCTCGTCAAAATTTATGATGTAACCACACGTTTACGATAAAACTTGTTATTATATTACTATAAAATCTCTGTTTTAGCATAGGAATTTCCTTTGTTCGTATCATTATGATCACGCGCAAAACTGCACGTGAGGTAGATATAACGTTTGGGCACCTTCGCCGTATACCTGAATATAGAAACAGGGAAATCCTTGAAGTGTATTACGAGTACAAAAGAAGTAAACGTTTTTGATTGCACGACTAAGCAAGTAGGCGGACAAGAAAGGAAATTTTACACAAAATATATATACATATATAGACGATAACAAAACAATGTTTGTTTCATTACTGTACTATTTTTTTTTTTTTTTTAATTTCATGTTGAACATACGAAAAGACTGAAAAAGAAGCGTAGGATTTTTTGAAAGTCATATATAAAACATTTGTTGACTTTTGATATCGGTAGATACAAGGATTTATCAACCCCCAGAGATGTATATTCACCTCGGCCGTTGGCCTCGGTGAATATCATATCACTGGGTTGATACATCCTTGTATCAACCTCAACAAAAGTCAACAATTGTATAATATCGCATGGTCACTCTCAGAGGACCTATTGCTATTTAATGGAACAATTCTTTGAACAGGAACAGTAAAGCAGCTTTTGATCCGGTTATGAAAAATCCTTTATATATAAGACTTAAGTTTGCTGTGTGGGATTGATTTTAAACTATTATTTACTATATGTCCCTTTTGATTATAAGCATACAAATGTATATGTAATTACAGTAGCTTCTTTGATGCGTAGAAGCTTCCGTCACAACTACATATTGAGTCTGTGCGTTCCATATATATTTGTATACGTTAGTCGGCGATTTTGCTGTCGTAGATTATGTTCAAATGAAGACGCGTTAGCGAGCATTTAAAACTGATTTTTGTGACTATAACGTTCAACTGATGTAGGAAAGCATTTAAACACAAGTCGGTTATAACCGTTCTTATACAACGTTTTAAAATAACATTTTTGAATTACCAGGGAAACATTATCTGCGAATGTGCATTGACTTCAAACAGGACATATTTTTCCTTGTGTTGTAAATTTATCCCGTCCTTCTTTTCAAATACAAGAATTTTTACCGGCTTTGAACGCTTGTCAACGCGACGGACGCCACACACGAAGCAGGAAATAATTACTCTTCAGAGCACGGAATTTCACTCGCGGTTTTTATAGGTATTCTTATCTCCTTGTTTTCAGCTTTTAGTTTTGTTTTTGTGCCTCTTTTGCTCTTCTTGTTCTTGTCTGATTTAGGAGGCTTGGGTGGCCGAGCGGTCTAGGTAGTTAGTTATGTCCTTTGTTAATCACCGACGTGTCAACACTGGGGTTGTGAGTTCCAGCCTTTCTCGTGGCGACATGTGCTCGACTCCAACCTTAATCGACAAGGATTGGCAGTATTCTTGCGGAAGGTTGGAGTTCTCATCAGGTACTCCGGCTTCCTCACTGATAAAAACTGGACGCGACGATATAGCTGAAAAATTGCTGAAAGTCTCGTTAAACCCCAATCAATCAATCTTGTCTGGTTTTATCGACTTGCGAACGCTCATTACAGATATTGTTCTATATCTTTCTCCAGTTGTGAGCGTCATTTAAGTAAAGTTTACATCTGATGTAGTTTTTTTTAGAATTATTGGTAATCTATTAATTTAAAATCAAATAAAATAATAATAATAAAATTATATAGTCGTCATGGCCATCATAAAAACGTATAGATTTCAGCATTTAAAATCCGTTTACTTTTAAAGAAAACTTACGTGGATGTGAGCTCGGCAAAGTTTTCGTAACTTCCTTTGGAAAAGTTGCTCGTACGTCGTGGTAAATATCAGCGACACCGAATGACACCTCTGAATACACAGACAAATCTTCTCTGACAGTTTCTTGTTCATTCTCAGGATTTATGCTAGCAGAATTATCCACTGCGTTTGCATCGTCTATGCTAGAATGATAAATATTCTCCTGAACATTCAGTGAATCTGTTAGAGTTAACAACGAATCTTGTTTTTCTTCCTCTTGATACGAAAAGAGTGGAACACATGTATAAAGAGTTACAGATTGAAAAAGTCCTCTTTGTTGATTTGCTTCCACGGTGTTAGTAGTACTAGTTTCATGATTGACACAACAGAAGTTTGAGATATCATCCTGATAAATCGTGAGATTATTAATAGAGTTGTCAAGGTAGTCGTTCTGTTCATCTCTATCAAATGCCATCGGTGGTTCTTTGCTAGAACATGTATGTTCATTTGACGCAAGATCGTTATATATAAAGAAGTCGGTGTCTGCTGATTTTGATCTGTCACCCAAATTTGAACGTTTCAGCGGAGTGCTAGTCTTTACATTTCTAGTACATAGGCAGTCAGCTTGACCAAATGATAAATCGTTGAACGAATTATCAAGGTTGTACGATTCGTCTTTAATGTCGCTCGCATTCATTAATTGAGATATACGAACGCTTTTGGAATCTAACAAACACGAATCGCCAAGATTCGTAGATTTTAAGGAATCGCCAAGGTTGCTCGAATCTAACAAAAAAGAATCACCAAGGTTGCTCGACATAAACTCTTGACATTTACAGCTGCATTTATTCCAATCACACGAGAGCGAAGTTAGATTGTTTGAGTCTAACTCAAGAGATTCACCAAGATTACTTGAACTAAGACAATTGTCAATTTTGATCGATCCTACAGAACCATTTACTGAGTTTCCAAAGACATCCAAGTCATTTAAAATTGAGTCATCCGGTAAAACAATTTCTGGGGCAAGTCTGGAGAAAGTCTTCAGGGTTTTCTGAAATAACAGAATGAAAGTCTTGTATAGTAAATAATAACTAAAAATAAAAAGTAAATAAAATGAAATAAATTAAATATTATGAGTATCCGCTTGGCTTTAAAAAAATAATAAACACTCTTTTGGCACATTCTTCTCCAAACACTGGATCACCAATCAAATCAACGAGTGAGTGAATATTGTTTAACGCCTAGTTAGCAATTTTTTTTAGCTAAGTCAGCTATTTTTCAGCTATATCATGTATATCATGTTGTGTGATGTATATTTTGATGTCTGCTTGTACCAGGCCAATCTCCGCACTGTAGGCGAGCGCACTATTTTACCATGGAGGCGGTTCCAAATAAAAGAAAACTCTTTAAATGCATTGAAAAATGATAAAGGATAAAAATGTCTCATCTTTCACCTGTCATGTCCTGCATGTTGACAGTGATTTTCCTATATATCGTATTTGTATGCTGATAGTAATCAGTTTCAACATTCTGCACCCATTTTCTCAAGAACAGTCTAGGATGGACTACAATTAAAATGTACTTATCTGTAGGCTACGGGTACGTATTTTGCATTTTTCTTTGAAGGAGTCTGGCTCGAAATCATTTTCGTTCTGAGTACAGGAAACATAAGCTCGTAATCCAAATGACTTAATTCTCCCTCAATATAAACTTCAGTCAGTGTATAGGAAATGTTTTAAGTGGATAATAAGCAATATACTTTAAATCAAAGACTAAAGGTCTTCAAGAGAGTCGCTTACTGTCAAGCAATTAGATTTTCAACATATAAGAGTTTTTGTACGTGTATATTCTATTTGCCCTTTTTTAATTGAAAATGACTTTATATCTTTTCATGGATGATTCTAAGACACTGAAAGAAATACGATAGATCGGTGGATTTAAGAAAATACATGTAAGGGGACGACCATTTGATTCTGAGGGGGGCCTGGCAAATTTGGTGGGGTCAGAATATTTATTTTCAAATCAAATGCGGCCAGATTATTTATTTTCACTCA
>JAOXYI010127673.1:0-18977 GCA_028566495.1 Lithophaga antillarum | reverse complement strand
TTTGTGATAACTTCAAATTTGACAATAATAAATACGTTAGAGTATATTTTGTTATAAAATAAAATAATTTCACTAACGTATTCTCCAATGTCAAATATTGCGATTTGAAACATGTTCAGGTCTGTTTAGCTGTTCTTAGGTCATTGAAATTATTCAGGTCATAAGTTTCGTAGAAAAAGATTTTCCACGAATTCGGTTATTTTGCTATAATAGTTTTGGTATCTTTGATATGAGTAAAATTAGTAAATTGCACATATATCCATAATAAAATCAGTAGTTCATTGAACAGATGTCTTCAGCTATTTTCATATCAATTTTCAGGTCTTTAGTGTCACCTCGGTATGTTTCATATATATAGTGTAGCGAATTGGTCTTTTCCATTATCAAAAATATGCCATTCGTGACCGAAAACGGATTAACTCAGGAATGCTCACAAAGTATGAAAAGATATACTCAACAATGTATGCAATAATACATTGACGAATGTGTGCAGTGTAGAGCTAATCTGTTGTTCGGTCACGAGTGATAATATTACTGTTAAGATGATATATTTCTGTACTTGTAAAGTAATGCTGTTTGTTTTTCGCTTAAAGGCACGCTAGGATTCATTGATTCCAACGACGTTGCAACAAGCATTATGACATCACTGGAGTGATAATAAATTTGACAATTTCAACAGTGATATTATTGTTTTTATTTCACGGTAAAATTACGGTATTTTACAGTAATCTATATAACTCTACGATTGCCCGGCAAAATAAATACGTCCTAAAAGGTTAAGGAACCTAGTCATACGATTTCTACTTCGTCCAACGAAAAAAAATTACATAGTGAATTGTCTGCAGTAGATTATGTCAGATCTCCGCGAAATGAAGTGAGTTTTGTACCTTTCAGAATTTGTAAAGCCAAATTATATTTACCCGAACCCATGCCTGAACCACTTCCAGTTCCTGAACCTACAAAGTCACTTAAAAGTTTATTATATGTAAAATTCGTAAATTAAGCGGTATCGAACTATCGCCAAATGAAACAGTAAATCATTGTTTCTTTTATTTTATTTTTATTTATTTTTTTCAATAACTGAATATCATAGTTACATTAAAATGTAATTTCTACACAAATTCGGCAATGATTATGACAAGGTCACGAATATCGCAAAAAAAAAAACCATTCGGGATACTGATCAAGAAATATATTAATATGATGTCGTTGTTAAAGTTATTTCTTTACTTATTGGGAAAACTACAAAATGCAAAACATGTGGCGATATTTAATTGCTCTCTTAGATAAAATCAACTACAGGCAACTAAATGAGCACATAAGTGACAATAAAGTATGTAATTTATTGCAAAAACGTCTTTAGCTCTTTTTCGTGTCCATTTTTAGGTCTTTAGTGTATCCCTAGTATGTTTGATATACAGAATAACTACTTGTCTTTTCCATTATCAAATATATGCTACTGGTGACCGAACAATGCATTGACTCACCAATACGCACGGCACATGGTCAAGAGTGATATTTTTCTGATAATCGAAAAGAATTATTAGTTCTATTGTTTGTTATGTGCATATAATTTCCACACGGACGATGATATGTATATTCTCGCGAAAATAGTGTACATTAAACGTACTCGACTGTTGGTTTGAGGGTGCTCTAGAGTTAAGTAATTACAACAACGTTCCAAAAAAATAATATTACGTCACTGGAGTGATAATAAATTTGATAATTTCACTAGTGATATTATCACTTTTATTTCACGAAGAAATTACGGTATTTTACAATAATCTGTATAAAGACTATAAATAAATACGTACTAAAGAGGTAAGACATCTCTTTAAAACTTTAGTTGTATTTCATACCACAAAACAATTGTTCATATTCAGATTATGGTAGACTTTCACAAACGGTAGAGAACTTCATATCCTTAATTATTTTTAAAGCCAGAGGATATTTACCCGAGCCCATGCCTGAACCACTTCCTGTTCCGGAACCTACAAAGTCACTTAAAATTCTATCATATGTAAAATTTTCGAACTATCACCAGATGAAACAGTAATTTCTTTTTTTTTGTAACTGAATATCATTGTTACATTTAAATGTAATTTCTACACAAATTTGGCAATGATTATGATAAGGTCGCGAAATATTACAAATCTAAAATCGGAATATTGATAAAAATGATATATTAATATGATGCCGTAGTTAAAGTTGTTCCTTTGTTTATTGAGCAAACTACGAAATGCAAAAAATGAGGAGATATTTAATTACTCTTTTAAGCAAAATAAAATACAGACAACTAAATGACCACAAATTTTAAGTGACAACATAATATGTAATTTATTGCAAAAACGTCTTTAGCTCTTTTTCTTGTTCATTTTTATGTCTTTAGTGTAACCCTGGTATGTTTGATACACCGGATAACTATTTGTCTTTTCGATTATCAAAAATATGCTACTCGTTACCGAAAAATGTGCTAACTCATGGATACGCACGACACATCGATGAGTCTTGGTCACGAGTGATATTTTTCTGATAATCGAAAAGAATTATTAGTTCTATTGTTTGTTATATGGATGTAATTTCCGCACTGACGATGATGTATATTCTCTTGAAAATAGCGTACATTAAACGTACCTGACTGTTGGTTTGAGGGCGCTCTAGAGTTAAGTAATGATGACGACTTTGCAAACAAGCAATAATAGGGTCGCTGGAGTGATGATAAATTTGATAATTTCACTAGTGATATTATCATTTTTATTTCACAAGGAAATTACGGTATTTTACAGAACTCTATATAAAGAAATACTTTCATTGCCGGGGAAATAAATACGTACTAAAAAGGTAAGACATTTCGTTAAAACTTTAGTTTGTATTTCATACCACAAAACAATTGTTCATATTCAGATTATGTGAGATTTCCACAAACGGAAAATAACTTTATAATCTTAAGTATTTGTAAGGACAAATTATATTTACCAGAGCCCATGCCTGAACCACTTCCTGTTCCAGTACCTACAAAACCATTTCAAATGTCTATTATACTGTAAAACTCGTAAATTTCGCGGTGTCGAACTTGTTGCAGAGAAAGCCAACAATTCATTCGTAACAGCTTCCTACATATATTTTTTCTTTGTTAAAACTGTACGATGGTTACACTAAAATGTTATTTTACATACAAATAAGTTTATGATAATAATTAAATCGCCAAATTTTAGGAAAATAACTTTCGATATTTTGAAGAAAAATATACTAATATGATTGAAATGCAAATCATGTGGTGAGATTTAACTGCGTTTTAAAAAAAAATAATTATTCGAAGTTTTAAAAAAAAATAATTATTCGAAAAAAGACTACATTGAATGATATAATAAATGTGCAGTGCAGAGCAAATAAAAGCAAGAGAATAAAACTAAGACCAGTCAAATGATGAATACTGGAATAAAATAAGAAAGTACATACAAGTAAGGCGTAAGCATCTGAACTATGATAAACAAGGAACACGAAGCATACCACTGCACCGATGACGAAATACTGCATCCAAGGTATCGTTTTCAGATCTCAATAAACAATATCCAAGGTATCGTTTACGGATTTCAATACACAATGTGTAAACTATGAATATTGCAGGACACAGTCAACTAATTTTGTATATTGAGTTTGGTGGCCATCGTAAATTTTAGATCGACACGCAAACACAAATCTAAGAAAGAAGTGTCCCTAATCATTTCCGTAAAGTTTATGTAGCAGTGGGTCAATTTTCTCTATCAAAGGCAAACCCCAGGGCAAAGCAAACTGACATACGACAACTGGTTCACAACAGTGGCGACAGGTCGCGTACCCCTTTGGGTCAAGTAAGTGAAAAAGCAATGAGAAACAAAAAGGAAGCAAAAACGACAATCAAAAAGATACAATTACACTTGCTTACACGCACCAGATATATAAACACACCCAGAAGTAACATTTAATAAAAAAAAATGTTATACCTGTGAAAGTACCCGTTCCTTGGCCACTTCCTGACAAAATTCAAGGATTTCCTATTAATACAATCTTTTGAAAAAATATTAAAATATTGTTGATTTCGGTAATAGTGCCTCGTTATAGTATTAATATAAATGCATATATCATGAGAACTACATTTTTTGATACAGTTTTGATTATCAAAGGCAAAGGAAAATTATATTTCATTATATCATTAAGCATTCTTGATCACATACATATGAACACTTTTATTTGTTTATTGCAAAGGTCAAGTATTCTATGACCTTTTTTATCATTCAGAGGACCAGATAAACTATTTTCACTTTTCTCCGACAAACAAGAATATATTTACCAGTCATCGTACCACCTACAATACAAAAATATATAGTTAGAAAATGTTTCCATCAAAAAGAAAAACCTTGCCGGTTTATTTTCATTTAAGAACTTATTTGGGGCGTTAATACATACATTTTATATCTTTATCCCTTTCAGCAATCTGCGCCTTTGTTTTCAGTTATGTATTGAAGCTTACCGAGTATACTGAAGATAACGTCTAATCTTACAAAGCACTTGCAGCACATGGCGTTAGGTGAGTTTGTTTGATCCATACACATCTCTCCCTCTCTCTCACGTTTATTATCACTTTACAGTTCAGTACCTTAATGTTGTCATTCATCGGATTTCACAGAAATGCAAAATGTAGTTGAGAGGTTTACAGAGCTTTTCTTGCCTGTTGAGCTGAGTACAGTATGGAATTTATATTTGACATCTGTGTACATATAGTGTTTATCCTACTATGATCAAAGCTAGCTACAGTGATGAAGGATACAACATGTGCAATTAAGTCTTGAAGCCAAATTCATTCGTTAACAGGGCGTCGGTGACTGATCTAGGTAATTTATCACATCTACCTGTACACACTACTGTTTTCCATCACCTCTGAGGTGTCAGTTCGTGCCTGCCTGAATGATGATAAAAAATGACGATCACTCGACTTGTACTTTGTGTGATAAAATTTACTAGTTACTTCTCGAAGGTCGATATGGTTCTCACCGGGTACTTCAGCTTCCTCGACTAATAAAACCGGTTGCCCCGATAAAACTGAAAAATTGCTGTACGTGGCCTTAAGCCCTATTCAAACAAACAAGCAAACAATCATTCTGTGACGTAATAAGTATACCCTGATAATATAGAAGGAATGCATCAATTATACTATCACCCTTTTCCATTCAAATTAATGGACAGTGACAGGATGAATATATGTTCTGAATTCACCACTATACAGTTGTTTAATGACAAATCGGGCAATAGACCAAAATATTTGGCCCGGAATCTGGGAACAATCAAACAAATTGCCCGACGCAATACATGTATGATTATGTGCTTTACATATTTTTCCTAGTGAAAATTACAGTTTCTGTTAATATGATTTTACCTGGATAATATGTTCCTTGTCCGGTGTAAGATCCTCCAGTGTATGCTGAAAAAATAAAAAAGAAGTTTTCAAGGACACGAGAGGAAATATACAATAGCTTGAATTGTACATAACGTGAACTTTACTTATAGCTTTACAGCTTATACCTTTTGGAAGTTGGATCTATATTTATTACTGACTAAACAAATTTATTTTAGTTAAAATACTGAGTCATGTGTATGTGCTTAGTAAATGAATACTTTAATTGTGAACAATGATATTAGTTGCGATAATCCATCAACTTTACTTTCTTATTTTTTCTTAGCTGATGCATGATTTTGAAACTGACATTGCTCATTGTACAAACTAGTATCTTAGGAATTGTGTAAAGCTGAATAGTTTCTTGTAAAGATGTATAATGATAGTAAGAAATCGATTTAAAAAAAGCTATACCTTCAACTGAAAGGAAATTAATCTAAAAACGTTTAAAGTGTCGAAATGTAACAATTCTAACATCACTAAACTGAGGTATCATGATAAAATATTTAGTAAATAAGAACTCGTCTTAAATACATGTACATATAAAAATCTGCAACTTGGACACATTGTGAAATGTCTTTTGACCTTGTTTTGATAACAATATCTCAGATATGTTAAATATAATTATTGAACAAAAGAAAATAAGGGAAAAACTGACTATAGCAGAATTAAGATATAAAACTTGAAAAAGTTATCTTTTTTCAAATATGACTAAAAATTATAAAATATATTTACAAATGAAAAACAAGAAATTAAGAGATGCAGAAACAGAGTTTACATGGTCTCAAACCTTGGCCTTTCTGTTCCTGTTGAATTTTTTTTTTACGACGCTCAAAGTTCCTTCAATCAATGTCAAGTTCATTGATATGTTGTTGGCATTAGATGGCATGAGGTTTAAATATTATTTTATTAATAAAGCAACAAGTACACTACTAAGGACGAGCTTCGTTTTTTCGGATGATTTTGTTATTCTTGAGACATAACGTCTTTAACCATTGTCGATTTCGACTCCGATTTGATTGCTGTTAGGTTTATGCGCAAATGTTTTCATAAATTCAAGCGTCAGTGGACCAACAAGAGCGTTTTGAAGGCATTTTACATTCTCATTGGTCAATATTCCTATGATCAACTTTACCATTCACATTAGACTGATGTACAGATGAAATAATAATTTGGTAGGAATATTGAAAAATATACAGATAAATGCCTGATTTGATATTTCCAAGGATAATAACTCCAATATTACGGAAAGAAATACGGTGGAACTTGGCTGAAATAATTGTAATTTAAAGCTGCAATGTAAAAATAATTATAATCTTTTGAGAGGAAGACTCTAGTCTGCAGAACACACATATTCTGTTGACATTCCTCACTTCGGCATACAATCATAAGGCTAGTGTAAGCTCAGTGAAGACAAAAGTTGACGAGCTTTAGCAAAATTATTGTGCTTTTTCAAACAAAAGAGGGGTATTTACAGCAATACCATTTAAACTGATTTTACGAAATAAAATATTCTTTATTTCAGTTCACGTCATAAACTGATCATAAGAATATCTGATGGTGTTGTGATTTGAAGAAGAGCGGGAACATATATCGCATGACACCAGTGTAAAAACATAAATACGAGGATTATATGTATGCAGGGAGAAGCAGAACAAACAGAACAAATATGAATCAACATTTAAAGTTAAATACGAACAAAGCATTTCCCATTGCTCCAAAGGATAAATCTTAAGTAAATAAAGGTCAAGCAATATTTTGCTGAATCGAATATGTGCGAAAGCAATTTTTATTACAAATATATAAACGAACTCGTTCCGTCTGGTGTGAGAACTGGGACGAAACCTTGACCAGTATATGTCCCTGTGCCACCAGTTCCAGTGCCGGTCATTCCGCCAGGTTGTGACCCGGTTCCAGTCATAGTACCAGTTCCTCCAGTACCAGTTCCACCAGTACCGGTTCCTCCAGTACCAGTTCCACCAGTACCGGTACCGGTCATTGTGCCAGTTCCGCCAGGACCAGTACCAGTCATGACGAAATCTGATTTTGATATATTACCATATATTTCATTTTCTTTATTTTCAGCTGTGTTATTTTGATAATCAACATAGATTAAAACTTTCAGGTCGGTATGAAGAAAGGTATTGACCAAACACATTCGTGAAGAAATTTCAGTTGTGATTAAGTTTTCAGTTTCATATATTCTAATGAATAAGAAAGATGAGGGTCCTTTACTATTTGCAACTGCATGACGCCACGTACATAGACCTAGTTGTCAACACCATGCACAGCTACAAGGGAAATAAGTTAATATTACCTGTAATTAATTCGGATATATGTGAGACTTTTCAAATACATGTAGCTCGTAATGTTCTTCCTGTGATTATGCACAGTAATTACGCGTTTCTAAACAAACGTAAAGATATCGTCGTTCAAAACCAGATTTTTAGCCATTTTCAAAGAACTTAGTAACCATAGTAACCACGTATTTTTTTCTGTATGTTTTTAAGAAATGTACTTACAACATTTGTTGCAAAATTTGGCACAGTTATCTTTAACCCATCCAGCATAGTCCGGATTTGAGCAGACAGTCTGTCCATAATCCTTACAGTTTGGTAGTCGGTCAGTGCATGAACCTTAAACAGAATAAGACAATTAGAAATATATATACCTAGCTACAAATACAGAAATACATTAATTATTTACTCCTAGAAATAGTCATTCAAAGGCTTCGTTCATAAATGTTTTTTTTTTTATTTTGAAAAATATGTGGTCCCTAATGTACTCCTGCGAACGACATGTGTAGATTACTCAGATTCTTTTCTTCTTCTGTTATTCAAGATGTCAATATTTCAACTTTGCTTTCCGAAATTTAACCTTTCCGTATTAACTGCAATTTTGGCCATTATCTTTGCATTTCAGAAACTAATTCTGATTTTTAGGTACAAAAATCAAAAACACTAAATAACACTGAACAGCCAAAACATACATACATCCATCGATATGAGACAAGCGCGTAAATGGGTCGATTTCAATGTCTGAACTTCGCAAATAAGCTTGTAACAATTAATCGAACTTAAGTAAGAGTCAGATAGGAATATTAAAATGTAAATCGATTGATCTTTCATCTTTTTTTTTTTTTTTGCTAGCGCTGTCGCTAAAGAATATATCACGTGACGAAGTCAAAGAGCAATGAAGACAATCATACGCTAAAAAGCAAAGAGCAGCGCAATAAGTTGGTCTACAGTATTTCCCATTGCTTAGAGACAAGTAATTCCATTAGATTAATTCACCAGTCATTGTTCCACTCCCTGTTCCTGTCTGCCCTGGTACGGATGTACCGCCACCTGTTCCTGTTTGTCCGCCCATTGTTCCAGTTCCGGTTCCGGTTTGGCCTGGAACATATG
The DNA here is from genome assembly GCA_028566495.1 of Lithophaga antillarum. Taxonomy (NCBI): domain Eukaryota; kingdom Metazoa; phylum Mollusca; class Bivalvia; order Mytilida; family Mytilidae; genus Lithophaga; species Lithophaga antillarum. The sequence continues at coordinate 10,139 of JAOXYI010127673.1, read as the reverse complement.
TACCACCACCTGTTCCTGGTACATATGTACCACCACCTGTTCCTGTTTGTCCACCCACTGTTCCACTTCCGGTTCCGGTTTGGCCAGGTACATATGTACCACCACCTGTTCCTGTTTGTCCACCCACTGTCCCAGTTCCGGTTCCTGTTTGGCCTGGTACATATGTACCACCACCTGTTCCAGTTCCGGTTCCGGTTTGGCCTGGTACATATGTACCACCACCTGTTCCTGTTTGTCCGCCCACTGTTCCAGTTCCGGTTCCGGTTTGACCTGGTACATATGTACCACCACCTGTTCCTGTTTGTCCACCCACTGTTCCACTTCCACTTCCGCCAGTCATTGTTCCACTTGATCCCGTGTAGGTACCCGTGTACGTTGTTCCTCCTGCTGAGAGTTTATAAAAGTAATTATGAACTAAAATAAATTGGAAATTGTGAAACTAGACATACAAAAGACAAATTCCACTACGGAATTAAAATGAGATATTCAGGTTTAGAGCAAGAGACGAATGGAATATAATAATTGACGTTATACACTTTTTCTAAAATTTGAATAATTGTATTATAGAATAATGCACAGCCGTTAGTTATTGATAATGTAGTTCAAAAGATTTTGAATTTTAGTTGCAAAACAGAAACGGAGGTTATTTTGTATTCTACACTATCCTTGAAACGTATACATCCAATTACGTCCAGTATAGACATTTGTGCCTAGATTTCATGTCTGTTACACTAGAACATATTTTCAGCATTGACTGAAAGAATTAATTTAAAAGGATAAGAGTTCATCTGATTAATAAACCAAACACCAAAAATGTAAAGTCGAAGACGACCCCATTTTGAAGTTTATATTTATGTCTGTACCTCTGTATACAATCTGAGATACCCGGCTCAACGTTCATCAAAAGTCGACATATTCTACAAACCATTAAACAGATGTATAACCAAAAAATTAACGCTCAGTTATATGTACTATATTTCAATTTTTAACACAAATGACAGTTTTAATGCAGCTACTTGTCGTTGAATTTTCATATCGATTTGCGAAAAATGTTTGGATACAAAATGCAAAATTGCCTCAAGGTTTATTTAATACAAGAATAATACCAGCCAGTCAAATTTGTTTAAGAAAGAGAAAGTAAACAACACATCAATAAAATCCCAGACCCATATCCATTTGAGTAGCTCCGTTTACCTTGTAAATAAATTTAAAATATTTTGACAACCCCACTGTAAAAAATTTTACAGTACTCCATGCTGTAATATGTTATCACAAGGCACCAAAGTTTATATCGTATATGTATTACAACATGTCTCATCAGTGGTGCTCTAAACAAAATCTTCGGAAATCCCAGAAATATTAATTGCTGAAGAGCGAAAAATCCTAAAACCCCTACAAACTGTCATCTTTACGAAATACATAAAGCAAGTATTTAATCTGTTAGTCAAGCTATTCTTCCTGCTGAAAATCTTCAATTCAGCTTTCGGAATTTAAAATTTTCTAGTTACGAAAAAAGTTCTCTACGAGGACACTTGTAGATCATTTCATAAATTTAGCTATTGGAAATCTGGAAAAAAATTTAACAATCAAACTTAACACAAACTACTATATCGACAACAGTGTATCATTCAACCCATTTATTCAAAGAATATGTTCTAATTTTTACAAGACTAAATGTCAATCAAGTAAGTATTTTATTATGTATAATATCATCTCAGTGTATGAAACGATCACCTCGTACCACTGAGGTCAGAACCTATTTGGTATAACGTAGTCAATTCCATTAGGAATCCATTTAAGTCTTATGGATATTATTCTACGATTTTAGTTTCCATGTGAAAAAAAAATGTTTTATTTATAAATAATTATTTTGAAATCGCCAGTTACTAACTTACAATACTTATGTTTCACAAGACAGCAAAATTAAATTGTGTTCCAGGGGATGGAGTTAATAAGTGTTACAGTTCCATCATCTGGTGTAAGATTGCCCCAGTAAAGGTAAAAATAGGTAGTTCTAAGTACTAGTTATACTTACAGCACAGGCAAGTTCTAGCGCAATTGTCTTTAACCCATCCAACAAATTGTCGGTCTGTACACGTTCCACCACGCGCATAGTCAGCACAGTTCGGCAGCCTATCTACGCATGACACTGACAAAAAAGTTTTAAATCATTTACTATTCTCTCTTTTGTCATATAGTTTATATGCTCGTTGGAAACAACTGTAGCAATTAAGCAACCACTGTAAACCAACTTATTTTCAGCGAACAATTACCATCTTTAGGTTTGCTAACACAACATTGCTTACGAAATCTACATCAATAAAGGTTAAATTCGTAACCCATCAATAGTAAACGCCGATGATATTCCAAACTGCACAATTTTACGATAATGTCATCGCAAAAACTAGTTTTGCTTATAGGCAAGATAACGAATAACATTAACATTCTAACGCAATAATGTATCTGCTTTGTCAAATTTTCAATGTTCTACTTCGACCAAAATTTGCCCTGATACGACTGATATCATAAATGAATACGCAAGCGCAGGTGACATTTGCGACATCTTTTGTCATGCTTTAGATCTGGCTCCAAGGTTATTAAACTTTTAAGTCCGAGTTTGAGCTTGGCTTCAGATTTTGAACCAGTGAAAATGCAGGATTTATTGCTTGAGATTAAAATTTTATACTCAGCTCAAATTCAAGAGTTTTGTAACGTTTTGGCTTGAAATAGAAACTATTTTGTATTTGAATATTTAATGACGTTAGGGCGCGGCCAATAAGCATAATTTGCGTCATTTAACTGTAGGCACTGGCTTTCTATTACATAAAGACGTGAATGAATAAAATTTTAATCGGTAACTTTACTATAATAAGCTGTACTGTTTCAATTTTTATTTCATGCTTTTCTTTCCAAACGTCTTTGAAAAACTTGCTTTCCGATATAAACGCAACATTGGGTTAAGCATGACGATTTTTAATATTATTTTAACAAATTGCTCTTAAATTGGAAATTACGACAACCGCCGTATCACTTAATGTGCGAAAATATTTAGGTCTAATAAAAACTAGAGTTGATTTTCTGTACTATACTTTTAATAAGATACCTGAGCTAGAACCTCCTCCGGTTTGACCAAAAGAAAGGTGGAAACCTGCAAAATATGTTCTTGTCATGATTTAAATTTACTGATTATGTCAAATATCACGGTATAGATCAATACATTTTAAATCAATATTTATGATCTTTCCTGATATTCTCTATGTTTCTGTTTTGTTTTCTAGTAATAGATGAAGCGAGGATAAGACATTTTAGCAACTGTTTGGAACGACAGTTATATTCTTTTAGTTCAATTACAAATAAAGCATCATTTCAGGATATTAATAGCTGCTTTCATAAGTGGTACGGTGCTTTAATTGTTATCGAAAGCATCCTTATCAGAGCAGATGTAAATTTTTTTATTTATAATAAAATAAATTACATGTTTCGCTTTAATCAATACTTTGACTGAAGTAAGTCGCAAATGTTTTAAACCACTGCAGTGACAACGTGCAATCACATATCATCCAGTCATTAAATGATCATTAAGGCTAAAGACAATACAAGTTTCTGTGAAAAGTTTTAATTATGTCCATCATGCATTTGCATTTGCCTAACGGTTGGCTTTCAAAGATTTTGAATTAACACCACTGATTAGTCGTCGATATACGCATCTAGTGCATGCAAAATTGGCCTTTATTACAATTCATTTGGCGTAGGGAATTCTATTTTTCAGGATAAACTACAACTAAGTACATGAAAGCTATAAATTTACTAAATATTCCATGTAGACGTTCAACGAGCGGATGCATGTTGCATCTGGATTAACAAAAATAAAACTTTGGGCGCAATATCAACTATAAATCAGCAGATTCATACGATTCTTTCTCTTTACAGACTACAAATATACAGGATATACAGTTTAACTATCAAAAACAAAACCGATATAAATTACTCACCACCATCTCCTCCACTGGAACCTCCACCAGAACTTCCTCCTCCACTGGAACCTCCACCAGAACTTCCTCCAGCCATGCTTCCAGAACTACCACCTGTCAAAAAAAGAGGTAGATATTATTAGCAAATCACTGTCATTGTATCGTTTTCCTTTACCTTCTATTTCTGTTTAAAAACCTATTTCATTGTGCACATTTTGTCTTTCATTTTCTATAGATTTATTTATTTGTTAACTTTCAATCAGGTTAGTTCTATTTGTACAATGCAAAAAGAAGCAAATCATTTCAAAAAGTGAAAATCCAGGAATACAACTGTAGATATGCAATAACAACACTATTACAACTGGAAAGAAAAGTACGTTTCCGATTCCGTCAAAAATGTATGCTACTGTTTAAATGATCAGGAATTAACTTGCAAATTCCTATGATAAACAACTTAATAAAGAGAAATACTTTATTGCTGCTCCACACTTCAAAATGACAAACAGTAAATATAAAATGAAAAAGACGCCAAACTGAGATTACATACATGTATTAACGTTCAAGCGCCATGAATTCTAATTCCAAGGAATAATACATACCACATTTTCCACAGAAGAGTGCACAGTTTTCAGTTACCCATGCAATGTATGTTGGATCTGAACACACGGAATCCCCATAAGCTTTGCAGTTTGATTTTTTGTCGTGACATCCTAATAAAAAATATAAAAGATAATAAGAATTCATGGAAGTAAACTGCAGAAAATACTATGAAAATGTTGTAACTACGAAAACAGACTGACTTTTTGAACTGACCTTAAAATGATGAAATAAAAGTTAAAATGTAAATACTTGCTGTATCGAAAAAAAAATTGTTTCTGGCTTTCTATTACATAAAGAAGTGAATGAATAAAATTTTAATCGGTAGCTTTACTATAATTAGCTTTACTGTTTCAATTTTCATTTCATGTTTTTTTTCCAAACGTCTTTGAAGAATTTTGATTTCCGATATAAAGGCAACATTATTTTAAACATGATGATTTTTAACATTATTTAAACAAATTGCTCTTAAATTAGAAATTACGACAATGTCCGAAAATATTTAGATCTAATAAAAACTAGAGTTGATTTTCTGTACTATACTTTTAATAAGATACCTGAGCTAGAACTTCCTCCGCTCTGACCACCACCAAAGGAAAGGTGGAAACCTGCAAAATATGTTCTTATCATGATTTAAATTGACAGATTATGTCAAATATCACGGTATAGATCAATACATTTTAAATCAATATTCATGATCCTTCCTGATATTCTCTATGTTTCTGTTTAGTTGTCTAGTAATAGATTTATTTTTCAGCTTGTATTTATTACAAGTTTAATTGACACGGTGAACTTCATTTTTTGGGGGGGTAAAACTACTACTAATTACATAAAAACTATATATTTACTAAATATTCCATATAGACGTTCAACGAGTGGATGCATGTGACATCTGAATATTAACAATAGTCATAATTTTGGACGCAATATCAACTATAATTCAGCTATTTTTGGGGTTGCCAGAGAGAAGAGGTAAAACGGGAGAACAGACAGAGCATACTGAAAAGATTCTTAGAGCTATTCTTCAACATGAGATGAAACTGACTGAGGAAGTGATCCAGAACATTGAAATAGCAAATGTGCATCATATTCCCAATAAACGTCGTACAGACAACACGTCCGAAACAGAAAAGGCACCACCTAACCCTCTTATTGTGAAAATTGTAAGAATGAAGGATAGAAATTTTGTTCTTAGTAATGCCAAAAATATTCGAAAAGAAAGTAAAATTTTTATCAGGACTGATTTACCGCAACACTTGAAGGATAAAAGAAGACAACTTTCTCAGATTGCATACCGAATGCGAAAAGAAGATGGTTTTAAAACATTTATTAAAGAATCAACAAATAATGTGTGGCTTGATTATAAAAAACCGGGAGACGAAAGATGGACAAGGCTCGATTTCAGAGATAGCACAGAGAAATTCCTACCAATAGAAAATGGAAACGAGACATAACCTGATTTCATTAAATATGTGTCTTTATACTGTATTTCATGTTTTTGTTTGAAATTTGTTTCTTCGTAAGTGCAGGGATAGTAAATTTGTGAATTTGCAGTATGCTTAGGTCCCAGGGTTTTGGCTATGTCCTTTAAGAGGAAACTTTAAGTAATGTTCTGTCAGTATCAGAAAAATTTTTTTTTTTTTCTTTTTACCCCATCCTAAAGAGAAAATAAGGAAAAAATAGTTTCAAATGGAACTTGACCTTTTTCATTGTTTGGTAAATGTACATGGATTGATATATAAAATAAAAGAGCAGGTAATGTGGATTTATTGATATATTTACAGTAATCCTAATTAATTAATCTGTAGACCTCTTCAACTACTTGTAAATTTGCAGTTTGCTTAGGCCCCAGGGACTCGCCTATGTTCTTTAACAGGAAACTTTAAGAAATGTTCTGTCAGTATCTGAAAAATTTGGGGTTTTTTTTCTCTTTTACCCCATCCTAAAAACACAATAAGGAAAAAATAGTTTTAAATGGAACTTGACCTTTTTCATTGTTTGGTAAATGTACAGGGTTGAGATTAAAAAAAAAAAAAATTAAAAAAATAAAAGAGCAGGTAATGTGGATTTATTGAAATATTTACAGTAATCCCAAATAATTAATCTGTAGACCTCTTCAATTACACAAGTTTAAAGATATACCTGTATATGATTTGGAATATGTTAGGCATAAAGCTAACTTGAGCATTAAATATGGTAAGATTTTTGAGAATTATGCCCTATAGACAAACTTTTTCTCAAACCCATTACATCCAGAACTATTACTTGACTTTGTAGAATGTTTTCTGTGTTGTCACACATGGTTGTGGTACGAGTAGCATATTAAGATGCACATACATTTAGGAATATAAGAATCAGATACATGTAATCTCAAAGTTTGCTACCTTTGAAAAATGAAAAATATTGCTACATGAAAGATAAAATTTATAATTTGAAACTGTTTATAGTTAATACAATGGAATATATTCAAGTTGATCTGCACATTGAAAGGACATAGTAAATGGTACATCTATTTACACAAGTGTAAGGTAATAAAAATGTATGGTATTGAACTAAAAGAAAAGAAGGAAAAAAAAGAAAAGGAAAACTCCATTGAAATGTCAATTTATGCCACACCTGCAATGAATGTGGTAGAAGGCAAGACACAGGTTATGTTTTTCCAGTGGCCCCATGATGTTTATAATTACTATTGGCTCTGTTTTTCTATAATCAGTGAATTTTGGGTAATTCTATTTGGATCATAGATGTATTGTGAATTGTACATTTCAGCTAGACATTGTCATTTGACATGATTTTATGTTTTAACTGTTTATTGATTTGGCTTAATTTACATTTATCTTTTGTGATTAGGCTAGTCTGTCAATATCGGATCTACATACCTATCATTTAGTGCACATTAGTTAGATATATGTCACCTGACCTTAATATCATGGTCCATTACCTGTACCTATTTTACATTAAGTTTACTCTGATAAGTGAAATTTCCCAAAAATGCATATGGTAGATCATCGATCTTTGATCTATGCATTTATACCAGAGTGTACATATCAGTCAGGAACCTGTCACCAGACCTTGGTCTCAATCTTTATAGTTCATTATCTTTGTTTATGTTAATTTTTCGGGGTCAGTTCAGATTGTCAGTAACTAAATATGGTACGTGTAGGTTACCTATACCTGGCTCATGCATATGCTAGGCATTTTTGACTTGACCTCCACCTCATTTTCAAGGTCCTTTGACTTGTCATTTTAAGTCTTCATGATATGCCCAAATTCTTAGTACATTGAAAGTTGTCTTTGTATGATAGAATACCCTTATTTGATCCATGCACATGTCTCAAGAGTGTACATTATAAGTTAGCCAGTAGATGGTCACCATAGCTTGGACTAATAATTAGGATTCATTGCTGGCATTTGCTTTTTTCAATTGGGATTCCCAACTTTGCTAAATTTTTTCCTTTATATATGATATGTAAAGCCTGGGGAGATTGATTTATGTGTCAGTCCTTTTGTTTACTGGTGTCAGCAGTAGCACCAGAAATAAAGACAAAAATATTCTTAATACTGAGCTCCAATATAAGTTGTTGATGTTTTTTTTCCTGATTAGTATATTGTTATTTTTTTTTCACTTGGTACCAACAGTGAAAATAGGAAAAGGCAAAAATATATATTGTTACAGCATGTACCATTTGTCTATGAAAACATTTCAGACTAGATATAGATGGAGTTAAAAGGGAAAAGAAAAAAAAAAACTTGTATATAGACGGGCTGAAACAAACAACTTCATGTTTGTGTGTCATTGGTGTTCACTGGAATACTTGTCATTTTTTATGTATGAATGGATGAGTGAATTGTTTATTTGTTACCTATTTGATATAATTATGACTTATGTTGTTATGTGTTTATTGATTTGGGAAATGCCTTGGGAATCTGTTGAATATTATGTACATTGTAGAAATGGACAAGGTGAAAATATTAAGTATTAATTGTCGTGGCTTAGGAGACAAATTTAAACGGAAGGATGTTTTCAATTTTTTGAAGAAAAAAACTTTTCAATTTATTGTCTTCAGGACACTCATTTTACATCCAAAGACTTTAATTATATCAGAGCACAGTGGGGATAATAACTCTATTTGAGTGCTGGTTCATCAGATTCTAGAGGAGTAGCTGTGTTATTTAATAATAATTTTGAATATAAAATTTTAAAGGAAAGAGCAGACAGAGATGGTAATCTTCTTATATTAGAAATAGAAATTGCTAAAAAATATACACTTACTCTTGTAAATATTTATGGCCCTAACCAGGACAAACCTGAATTTTTCACAAATTTGGTTAAGGAAATAGAAGATTGTGAAAATGATTTTACTATTCTTTGTGGTGACTGGAATCTTGTACAAGATGACCAAAAAGACTATTTTAATTATAAGAATATTAATAATCCTAAAGCGAGGGAAGAAGTCTTAAAAATGAAAGATATTTTTAAACTCCAAGATCCGTGGAGAGTTTATAATCCAATGAAAAATAGATTTACTTGGTTTAGAAAAAATCCTGTTAAAAAGGCCCGACTTGACTTTTTTCTGGTATCTGAGGAATTAATGTCCCTGATTGATAGGGTTGATATCTCACCTGGTTATAAAACGGATCACTCAATAGTTGAAGTTGAGCTAAAACTTACAGAATTTGAAAGGGGTAGGGGGTTTTGGAAATTTAATAATATGCTTCTAAAGAACTTTGAATATGTGGAACAAGTTAAAAATACTATTAATGAGATGAAAGAAAGGTATGCAGTTTTTCCATATAATAAGAATTCTAGAAAAGAGATAAATGACTGTGACATCCAGTTTACGATATCTGATCAAATGTTTTTGGAACTTCTTCTATTAAAAATTAGGGGGGTGTCTATATCTTTTGCATCAAAAATAAAGAAAGTGAAAGTGGAAAAAAAATAGTTTAATAAATCAAATTGAAATTCTAGATGAAATGTCTCAGTTGGCTGCTGGTTCAGATTTTATTGCCGAACTATTGACTGAAACTAAAAATGAACTTGAATCACTTAGAAAAGAAACTTTGAAGGCTCTATACTTAGGTCAAAAGCAAATTGGGTAGAACATGGAGAAAAGCCATCCAAATATTTCTGTAGCCTAGAAAAAAGAAATTTTATCAATAAACAGTAACAGAAATTATAGATAATGAAGGGGAAAAAATTGTAGACCAAAAACTAATACTGTGAGAAATAAATTCTTTTTATAAGAGGCTATACTCAAGTAAAGATGATACACTTTTAAAGACGAATTTAAAAGAACTCCTTGCATCTTATAATGTTCCGAAATTAAATGAAGAAGAGTCTAACTCTCTAGAAGGTTTAATTACAACAGAAGAAGTATCCAGAGCCCTTAAAGAAATGAAAAAAGATAAGTCCTCAGGTACAGATGGTTACACAGCTGAATTTTTTAAGTTTTTTTGGAGGGATCTCCGCCATTTTGTGGTAAGATCATTTAACTTTGGACTAAACAACGGGAAACTTTCAATTACACAAAGGCAAGGGGTAATTACTATTCTACTCAAAGGAGATAA
>JAOXYI010127563.1:0-11818 GCA_028566495.1 Lithophaga antillarum | reverse complement strand
GAACGTCACAAACCACTGAATTGGTTTGTCCAATTGGTCAGAGCAGTTTAATGAAAAGTAAACCATTTTATGCATTAACTGGGGTCGAAGCTGTCAGACTTTCCCCAAAAATATATTAATAATGAACTAAGGCTGTTTATTTTTGTACACCTTGTTCCATACTAAAAAACAAATTAATTAAATTGTCCAAATTAAATATGCATAATCATAACCTTCACCTGTAATATTTTAAGGACGTGAATTGATAATTGGCGGTCGTATTGTTTAACACAAGTAGAAAATTTCGCTTGTGATTTGAGAAATGTCTTAAAAGATATTTTCATATTCTTTGCTGGAAAGTTGGCTCAGTCGAAAATAACTTGCATGTTTATGCAGTTCACAACTGAAACAGAACTGAAAACAAATGTAGCACTGGTAACATTTAGACATAGTTTACATAACGCCAAAGTAGACTACGTACGTCTATGGAATAACAAGTTGATTAACCAGCCTTCCAATTCAGTTAATGGTTTTCACATGATATATCTATTTCATTAAACATCCTATTGATTCAGAGATAATGGCAGGAATGAAGAAGTCGGTAAAACAGTTTCTCTCGAATTGATTAAACCCTCGATTTAAAATGTTTAAACAGTATGTAGATCCTTCTGTTGCAAAGTTTCATTTAGATTTCAAACTCCAAGGAGGTAATTTAAACCTTAAAATATGGAAAACGATATATAATGACAACATTTGAATTATTTATACTGCACTAGTTTTGAATTGCTTAGGATCATCGATTTTACTCATTCAGACCGAAAGTCGACCAAACTTTATTAATTAAAACTAAAATCTAGCTTGGATAATTTGTACTGCATCTTTTCAGAAATCTGAGTTTGACCTCATGACATATTTAACATGTATACTATCAGCAGATCTTCAGTTTTTAGCAGAATGTATTAACTACCAATATTTAACAGACTTCTGGCACTGGATTCAGTTACAAGAAAGCCAGAAGCTCGTGTCTCAGTTCGACAATTAAATTTACTTTGATATCATTCGACGACCAAAGATGTGACCGGGTAGATAAATGTAGTGTAAAGGGCATTATTGGTTTCTTTATTATCGGGAAAACCCAGAGAATTCTACCAATGAAAACAGTTGAGAAAATCATGTGCTTTAGGTCTTAATGCAAGAAAGGATCTTTACATTTTCTTTTGAAAGATCTTCACTCCCAATTATTCGAATATGTAGGTATCTAATAAAGCTTTGAAGTTGTCAGTGTAACTAATTATTGTCTGAAGTAACAGACCGTAAATCAAGAAATGTATGTCACAATGTGACTACCAGTTACATAAGAAAATTGCAAAAATCTTTTCTTCAAAGACTTCATTGAAAATATGGTGACAGGATTACACATGGATCTTATAATTACGTACTTCTAAAGCGCGCTTTCCGTAGATAAATCAGAGAAATTAAGATCGATTTGTCCGCATCCATTTTTGAAATGTAATCTAATACAGAGAGTGAATAAAAAGAAATATACCAAACACGCCGCACTCTTCTATCTCCGTAGTGTTAGTGTTAGTTGTTATGTAGAACGAGTGTGTCGTACTCTAGTGCGAGAGAGGCTGCGGACTGCTCATACATCAGACAATTTTTAATGAAAGCTCCACCCACGGAGCATGATACGGCCGCAGAACCCTTTTTAAACAAGTGTTAAGTTTGGTGAAACAAAACATGTCCTGTATGGTTTGAAATGTTTGGAAATATCGAGTTTCATGTAAATGATGCAATCATGTAAATCTGATGAAACGGGTTATAACGACCTAAAAAATTTCTGAAATATGGATAATTTAATTTTATTCTTTATTTATTTAACGAGGATTGCTAACAGCCAAAGGCTACTAGTAGCTCTCCTCAACTACGGATAATTTAACAGGAATCAACTTCACAGATCATTCATTCAAGTTCTTTTTTTTCTGGCGTTATCTCTCTTTGTTAAAGAAACAAAACTGTGTCAAAATCAGTTAAAAAATACGAAATTCCTACATTTTGCCAAAATTGCAATTTGGCCCCTTTGACCCTGTATCTCAAAAACTGTATGATTTAAGTAAAAGTCTGTTGACACAGTACTAAAAGGTCTTGCCACAAGGAATCCAATAAAAAACTGCATCAAAATATGATCAAAAATAAAATATTTAAAACCCCTTTTGGCCCTTTTATTTTGGAAAAACAGTAAGGGCCAGAAACCCTACCACCAACCTTAAACTGTATTGCAACATCAAAATCAAGAAACAAAACTGCATCAAAATCAGTTAAAAAATAAAAAAATCCTTATATTTTGCGAAAATTGAAATTTGGCCCTTTGACCCCTTATATCTCGGAAACCGTAAGATTTACATAAAATTCAGAGAAATACTGCAGAAAGGTCTTGTCACAAGGAATCCATTGAAGAAAACTGTATCAAAATATGATCAAAAATAAGAAATCCACATAAAAAAATTAAAAAAAACCCTTTTGGCCCTTTTTTATGAAACGGTAGGGGCCAGAACCCCCGTTATCAAACTTGACCCGTATTTTGTGTCAATAAACATTGTGTTCAAATATTAAAAGAATCGGTCTTCGGGAACAAAAGTTCTAGCACGGAAACCAACTGTCTACAGACAATGACAACAGACCCATACCATAATACGTCCACAAAAAATTTGCGGCCGTATAAAAATTAGGGCTCTCTCTATGAAGCATGATACAAAATACTGAGATCAGAAAATAACTGCATTTGGCAGCTTTGTTCTGTTTTAAACTAGTATGGACACAAAGTTGTGAACACCATACACAGTGTTTGAAGTCCATGCTGCAACTCTGAATATTGATCAGCATCATCTCTTTTTTTTTTGATTTTGTATTTCAGACTAATGTGTGTGTATATTAAAACTTTTACTTTTCATTAATTAATAGCTTTGAAAACGGTCCCCTTATTTCTTATTAGTAAGGTCTAAAATTGTAACCAATAACTTCTGCTAGCCAATACATGTACATGTATCGATAAATGTAACATCTACCAACAAATGTAACTTCTGAACAACTTTGAAAAATAGTCTCTTGCTTCTCATTAACAAGGGCTGTGTGATACTGATATGTACAGAAAGTACTGAAACTCTATCCTTTTGGACCTCTTATTTCAGAAAGAATAGGTAAGGATATCCTCAAATTTGACCCATATTTTGATTCAAGTACAAACATTTTTTGTATGTACATGTATCACTCTCCTTAAATACATGTATTTTGAGAATCAGTCAAGGGATTGAAAGGAAACAAAATTCAGAGAACTGGCAGACTGTTTACAGACATCACTGATCAAAATCCTGATGATGAATGACATTGCAATACCATTGTCAGCCCAAAATTATTTCAGTCCCACAAAATTAAATGGATTTCTATTAACACTCAATACAGTTTCTATATCTGGATTATACAAAACATATTGTAAGAATACAATTGTAGATTACAGCAACACTATCAGAGAATACTGCCAGAGTACAGATGCAACCAGTATCTTGGGAGGGATGATAATTCATTCATCAATATTTCAATTGAGTATCAAATTCAGTCAGTTTCAGTATATTCCTCACACTGCATGATTTAAACAAAAATCTTGTAGTTATTCAAGCTTTGTGAATTTTAGTACACTATCTCCAGACTTCTTTATTACATCAAAGTTACTCGGAACAAACATCCTATAGCTGATAAACCAACATCCAACTGCTATAAATGCTGCTGTGACCTTTTGAGAAAGTGTATGAAATCTGTAAATAGTTGTGATAATCAACATAAATTCAAAAATAACAGTACATATTGCTAATACCATAAAGATAGCTTTGAGATATGGTGTCAATAAATTGTATGCCTCTGCACTGTTTTCTAAATCAGCTTTCTTCAAATTCCTCTTTTCTGCAGTTTCTTCTTCTGTAAGCATTTGTCCTAATTTCGACCAATCTTTAAAAAAACGGACTTCTTCTGATATTGTCAGTAGGCAATGTATTAGAAGAAAAGTATGCCCCGATATGTCAAATCCTAACCACAACTTTCCAGATTTTAAACAAGATATTTTATTGTCCTTGGATGGTTCTGAGCATATTCCTACAATTTCCTCTACTCGGCGAATTGTGGATGTGATGAAATACCACCAAAATGTTGCAATAGCGAGGCGGCTCAAATGTTTCAATACAGTTTTAATGTTACCCAGTGTGTACACGTAACTGGTCATCACTATAAACATTGAAAGCAAAATGAAAGTCCAACCCCATCCCATTCTAACGAAAAACCTGTTCAGAATATTGTGTTTCTCTGCTAAGTAAAACCGTGGAAGTACCACAAAATCTGCCACAACTGAACCAATCATCACAACTAGCAAGTATACTCCAATTTTAACCGAAGTATCGATAAGTAGAACTTTTTTACAGAGCGATATGATCAAAATGACGATAAAAGATTTGATATTTGTAGGCGGAGGTAACTGTTTTTTCGTTGAATCTCTCTTCGGATTACTTTTTGATCGTCTGTCGGCAGCCATTTTGAACGTTAGTGAGTCATGTGATAAGTAGACTTCCGGCGTACTGAACAAAAGAAGGATTTTTCCGTACCTGATTGTTTTTTCAGACTTTTTTGATAGTAGAAGAGAAATTTTTTTTTTTTCAGACTTTTTTGATAGTAGAAGAGAAAATTTTGATGGAATGTACTCAGATTGGAAGTTTGAAACATCCCATCTAAAACTGAAGTATATGCTAAATTTTGTCATATACATATATTCAAATTATAAACAACGCTATAACAGGAGTTTGGGGGTTATGTGAATAAATGTAGTACTTTCGTATGATATTTTTAGGGGGTCTATCTTTCAAAAGGTATTTTTGGGGGTGTTCGGCTAGAGTCTGGTCTTTTTTTTGTGGTAAAAATTTTGTCTTCTGACGAGCGTATGTATCGCAAATTTTTCAGAGTACCTCCTTGGGGACCCTGGGACTAATATATCTAACAGATATATTAGTTCCAGGGGACCAATGCGACGTTGTATCGACATTGTAACAACGTCTTAGATAGTTGTGTCCCTTTGTAGACATGCAGTTTTTAAGTTTTATCTAACAAACTGACCGCTAGTGAAAATATAAAATCAGGGATTTACTTATATGAACTGGTACATCCATTTTAAAAGCACATTAAATGTCTATGTTTGATCATAGTGCTAATTTAATCATTAAAGAATCACGAAAACAAATTAATAACTCACCAGATAAATGACATTGTCGCAAACAATAAGGTATTTAACACTAAAAAACGCAAGATCATATTTTTGAATGTTAAATGCTAAATATGTATCGCCAAATCCTCGGACTACTCTTAAGGTATCTTTTACCACAGATCTTGGACATTAATGATAGAAAATGAATGTAAATGTCTTGTCTGGGTCGTCTCAGTCGGTTCTAAACTTATTTCGAGGCTATGGTTGTGGCCGGTACAATGTTAGTGAAAAACAAAATGTATAATGAATCATTATTATTCCCTATGAATGAAAGAAGCAGACCATATGTAAATTTTATAACGTCGAATTTACGTTGAAATTAGAAAGTGAATCAACGTCATAAATACAACATCATTTTTATGTCAAATCTCGACGTTACCGAGACTACGAAATTCGTCGTTGTCCTGAGGTTGAAATTATTACGTCGATTCAATTTCCAAGATCAACCAGATACAAACGTGATTTCAACGTCGAGACCTAACGCCGAACCAAAGTTATTTCAACGATTAATGCCTGTTGGGTAGTTTGGTTAATAACAAATACAAGTTGATATAGTATTAGTAATAAGGAGAAACCCCGAGGCTTTCGTCTTGCAATGATTGTTTGAAAATAATGTTTAGTACATCTTTCCATGATTTCACAGAAAAGTTCCTTGCGAACGTAAATAATACTGAAGTGACGACGAGAATTATATTTATGCATTTAACGTATTGATTTAATGAGATAAAGTTTTAATGTTTTGTTCATTTTTGAAAATACTGTAATGGATACAAAAGTATGACCGCAAAACTTTTGTATTATGACACAACTAGACACAACAGGCGCAGCATGATACAAAAAGCTGTGCATCCGTCTTCATGCATATAATACATAGATATTACATTTGAAGGGGTGTAGAGCAGGTAATAGTTAAATATTTTGATACATCTGTGTAATAAGCATTTCGGTATTATATTAATAAACATCTTGAAAAAAAAACGCTCTATTCCTCCGGGTCCATTCACGTGTGCATTCAGATTTTACTTTTTAAAACTTTTCTTTACCTCTTAAATGATTGAATGGTGACAATAATTGCTAATTACAACAATCAGTATTGCATTGGCCCAATTTGTTACCTTCGTATTAATAATGGATTCTGAAATGTATCTAAGAACAATACCTCAAAACAACTCGAAAATGATGAACTTAGACATCTTATATTGTAGGTTAAATTAGGTTTGGTATATCTAAATATGTAACAAAATATAGTTCTTCCATGAAATAACTTCCAGTGAAACAAATTATCTGTCACATAAGTTCCAAAGGAACCTATTACCTGTAAAATACGTTTCAGGAACATACTTTTTGTGAAATAAGTTCCAAATAGAATAAATTCTAAATGATATTTATTCCAGTGGAACCTATTTCACAAGAACTTATTTTGGCCGACAAATACAACCTGATTGCTAAATCCACACACGTCATCTGCAAGGTACACCACTTGACGTTTCCAGTCCCAACCTAGTTGGCAAAGCCTTTTTTTTTTTTTTCGTCTCTGTTCTCCGTCGTAGCCTGGATATCCCATTTCAGTAGTGGAAAAACCTATATCTAGCTGTCTTGCTGTCTGACAGGGCGGCGTAATTCAATTTCTTCCTCTGTAGACTACTGGTAGATATCCGCACATTGTTGCTCCAAAGACATGGCTGGTTTCGCCACAGTCAACTGCTTACCAGTTTTTTTTTACCACAGCAATAAACCTGGGTGTAGATTTGCTGGGATGATATCTTCTTTCCAGATAAACAGTCATCTCCCTCGTTTTTGCTCTTTCCGTTATGCAGCCTATCTGTGACGCACAGAGATTACGAAATGACTTCTTTCCTGGTTGGAAGGATTTCTAACTTAGATTTGTCATCTTCAATGGACTCATGAGTCGAACTGATTGTGGTATGCTACTTTTTAAATATAACTATCTATATAAGATAGTTATTTCCTGTGCCCTCTGTTGTAGATGAAAGAATTTCGTGCAGTGCGAGGTTTTAGTAGTCGATGCTGGAAATTTCGAGCTATGGAGTTTCCTGGGTAATTTTACCTATCTTCCCCAAACTATTTATTATATCAACAGTCTAATACCCCTTGCTCAAATATCCATGAACCTGTTCCTGAAGTTCATTGCCGAACCATTTCCTAGGCAGTTGATTAGATTTGCAACATGGAATGAAATATTTTTACCTTGAATCTTGAAAATAAGTTAACCTGTCATTTATCTTCCTTTATCACCCCCTCCCAGGACTTTCGGGTTTAAATTTTCATTACCTCTCCCAGCGCTTATAGGACCCATCTTGCCTCCATGCGGGTTGTTCTTTTTGTATTCAGGTCATCATTAAAACTTAATTCTGTAGATTCATATTGCTGCCCTCTGGTCTATCTGTCAGCTGTCTCGATGATAAAGTCCGTCTCCATCACAATATGAAGTGTCACTGAAATGGTACACTCATTAGTGACCTCTCTATCCAATGCTTGTCAGTCAGTTATGAGTCAACAATTGCGAATCTTGGATTACTGAAATAATTTTTGATGATTTATTGGGAAAGACCTGGAACATCTAAGGGCTTTAGTGCGTCCAAGATCAAGCCAAAGTACTGCAAAATCTCCTTGGTAGATCTTTGCCTCTTTGATAAACGGAGTGATTGCAGTCAGGGAATCTATTATTGCCTCCTTTCACTAAGATGTGATGTTCACGTCAGACTAAACTATTTGTTATACAGCTCACACTGTATGCTTTACATGTGTTAAGAAGGAAATAATATCACGGAAGAATGTAAGTTTACAGTTTAAAGATCTATGTGTTCTCTCTCTAATGGGAATTATTTTTACACGCACTGTCGTTTGTGAATTTATTGTATTTAGTTTATAGCACTCACACTAGTTGGCAGCATCGTAAAGTGTAATCTTAGTTTTAAGTTTGCGCAGAGTTTGTGCTATTCTGATTATAAATTTGTGTGTATTTATATGAGAAATCGTTCTCTTTAATAATTAGAATTTCTTCGCTCTTCTGTCAATATTAAGATGTTTGTATTTGCCCCCAGTCTGCCCGAATTATCACAGGTATTGCATGGCCTTTAAACACATTTTTTACACATTATATGGAATCTCACTCTGCTCTGGAGCTAAAGTCGGAATTGCCTTCCTTACTGATCCTTACTACCTCTGATACAGGTTCTTATAGCGTGAAACATAATCTAGCGTTAATCATTGTGAACTAGATTTCTGTTAGATGGTCCTCTGTCCTATGCTATGGAGGCTTACTTTTCAAGTTATCTCTACTTTAGATGATGATGATTACGAAGCTGAAGAAGTCCTACTAGTATTTTTGTGTGTCATTGTCATTTCGGAACTGTTTCATACTTTCAACCTTCACTCGATCTTCTTGTCTTGTTAATGCTGTATTGTTTGGACCTTTCTTTCATTTTTTTTTTTTGGTCTCCGTCATACTCAGTACCAACAGAAAACACGATCTGTGACAGGGATTTGATTTCTCTCAGCATTGCTCCGAAATTTGGTTTTCCAAATGATATTCACCAATGATGTTCGTTTGTTACCAGTTTTCTTATCTCTCTCTTTCATCTACTATCTGGTTTGCCTTTTGGCTCAATGACTTTTTTCTTTCAGTAAGCTGAAAGAATCCTCCTTGGCTGAAAATTTTCTAAAATATAACACAGAGTAAAACTACGACTCAGGTAACAGATAAGAATGTGTGTTCTGATCTATTTTCTGTTATCACTTGTCTTCTAAATTTATATCGCCAGCTTTATCGCCATTAAATCGATCATAATCTCGCAAACTACTCCATATTTTCCGGCCATAAAATACAGAAATGTCCTGACCTCTAACTTTTAAGCTATTATCACAACCCAGCATTCTGTACCTGTATATGAATAATGGATTGAACTACACTATAGTACTGAGTATGTTGGAAGGGAAGTGTGCGCGCGCTCTCAACTTACCTTAGTATCTAGCAGGATTTTTTTGCCCACGGTGTTCGCCCTTGAACGTCTCTAATGATGTTGCCGTAACCAGAGACATATAAAATTATAATTACATGTATATGTCCCTGTCGAAGGGTCATTTGAGCTATTGCCATCACTTGGTGTCCGTCGTCCGTCTGTTGTCAGTCTGTAGTTTGTTGTTAGCTTTTCGCATTTTAATATTCTCATCTGAAACCACTGGGCCAATTGGAACCAAACTTTGCAAGGATGGTCCTTGGGAGGTCCCCTTTCAGAATTCTATCCGGCAGTCCCGCTCTCAGTCCAAGATGGCTGCCATGGCCTCTCAAAAAATTTCTTCTTCAGAACTACTGGGTCAAATGGAACCAAACTTGGTACACTTAGTCCTTGGATCGTCCTCTTCAAAATTGTATCTGACAAGCTGATCCGTTATCTAAGATGGCCGCCATGACCATTTATGCAATTAGTCATAATTTAGCAGTAAATTCATTAAAAATCTTCTTCAGAACCGCAGAGCTAAAAGGAAACCAATATTGGTACATATAGTCCTTGGTGTTCCTCTTTTGAAACTGTATCCGACAAGTCGGTCTGTCATCCAAGATGGCCTCCACCGCGGGACATAGTTCAACATTGGACCCTCTGGGGAAATATACAAAAATCATCTGAAACCATAAAACCAATTTAAGTCAAATGTGAGAGGGATGGTCCCTGGGTGGTCCACATCCTAAACTGTACCCACCCCGACATCCATCCAAGATTGCCGCAACCGTGCGAAATAGTTTAAAACAAGACCAGGGACGTATATACATTCTTGATAGGACCCTATGGGAAAGATATATAAAATTTTCTCGTCTGAAACTGTCAAACCAAACACGACAGGAATGGGGTGGTGTACTTTCAAAACTGTATCTGGTGACGCTGACCTCCATTCAAGTTGGCCGCTACCGTAGGATATAATTTAACATAGGACCCTATGGGGAAATCGTGTAACAATCTTCTCCTCTCGAACCGCTGAGACAGTTTAAACTAAACATGGCAGGGAATGTCCTTTGGTGGTCCACCTTCCAAACTGTCTGTCGACCTCAATCCAAGCTAGATGGTCGCCACCGTGGGACGTAGTTTAACATTGGTCCCCATGGGAAAATAAATAAAAATGTTCTATTTCGAAGCCATAAAGCCAATTTAAACCAAATGTGACGGTGATCCGTATTCTAAATTATGTACACTGACCCCGACCTCAATCCAAGATGGGACATAGTTTAACATAGGGATGGGAAAAATATATAAAAATGTTCTCCTTTGAAACCATAAAGTCAAACATGACAGGAATTGTCCTCGGATGATTTCTTTTCAAAATTGTGTACGTCGACCTCGACCTCCATCCAAGATGGATGTCATCATAAGATATAATTTAACGTAGGACCTATAGGTATGGGGAAATAGGTGTAAAAAATCCTCTCTTTAACCAATGATCGAGCCACTTTAAACAAAAGTAGCAGGGACGGTCTTTGGATGGTCCACTTTCTAAATTATGACTGTTGACCCCGACCTCAATCCAAAATGGCCACCACCATGGGATATAGTTTAACATAGGACCCTATGGCAAAAATATATCAAAATAAGATTTTTGCCATAATATGCAACTAGTCCGCTGAATTGAACCAAACTTTGGTGGAATGGTCCTTGGGTGGTCCTCTTTCAGAATTTTTCGATGACCCCAACCGACGTCCAAGATGGCTGACATTGCTAAAAATAAAAAATATTATAAACTAAACTACAGTCCATTCCATTTTTGCATTTGATATGCAGAATTTGATTTTAAATAATAATAATAATAAACATGTTAAAAGGGGCAAGATATCATGTCAAATTAATTGTATTCGCTCTCTTTCTGAAATGCAGAATTAGCTGTCTGACACAAGAGTTATCTCTCTGAGTAGGTATTTCTAGTTACCACAGGAATTCTGCGCTTTTCAGGCTTCTCATTAAGTTGTAAAAAGTTATAGATTTTATTTTCAGACAGTCTATAAAAACCCATGAAAATAAGTAATTTCGAATATTTTCTTTTATTCTCTCTCCCTCTCGCTCTCTATTTTAATTTTATGTATTTATTATTATTATTTGTTGTTGTTATTATTAAATTTCATGGAATTTACTCTTTTGTGTTAAATTTAATGAAATTAGCGTACCTGATAAAGGTTATTCCAGAAACACGTGTCGTGCGCACTGAAATTAGTATCATACGTTTATTTCCATTCAAGCTTTAACAAATATACCTGTTGCATGGGCGGTATCTCTTGGAAAGGAAAGATAACAGTGCATTTCAAAAGGATAGATTTGCTACAGCCTTTTTAACAAAAATTTCATCATTAATCATCAAAGGCCAATATTAGAATTTATTCCCAAGCCCGAGCGATACACTTAAATGAGAAAAGTATATTCACAACAATTCACAAACAGAAAAAAATAAATAAAAAACAAATCATAAAAATAAAAACCGTCAACCCGATATTTTTTTTTTATTCTTTCGTTTATTCTTTGTATGTATTACCACGTG
>JAOXYI010127452.1:0-11818 GCA_028566495.1 Lithophaga antillarum | reverse complement strand
GGTTACCGGAAGTGAGTTGGACGCCATCTTGGCCCTGGGGCCCTAGGTTTTTAGGTTGACTCAAAAAGCTCATATATTACTACTTCAGTCTTTTAACCCTTACTACGCTAAACGTGACATATGTCGCACCAACGCACAGCGACTGCAGCTGCTACGCGCGACTAATGTCGTTTTTCGTAGGTGTCCTCGTTTGGTTTTGTTGACATTCGGAAATCATTCGGAAACCCCCGATTTATCATAATATGAATGTATAATGATCACAGTCGCCTTTGCGCTTTAAATCACGGAAAGTTTTTCGGAAAAAATTATACACCAAAGTGAAAATATGAGTTGTGAATTTTGTCAAGAAAAACAATGGCTGACACAGATGACGACTCCGAAAATATTGACATTTTGCAGCAATTGTTTGGTGATTCAGACAATGAGGAAGAATTTGAGGGTTTTGACATTAACGATATAAACCAGAACATTGAAATTCTTAGGGAAATTGACTTCGATCAGTCGCTAAAAGACATTGAAGTGAGGGAGGATTCGGAATTTGGATGGAGAAGGGAGGACACACCACCGTTTTGTGCTCCATTTACTGGGACTCCTGGTCTCAAAACTCAGTTGACAGATGATCCGAAGCCCTTAGATTTTTTCAATCTATTGTTTGAAAACGAAATGTGGACGTTAATAACTACACAGACAAATATGTATGCAGAAAACCGCATTGCAAATGAACAGTTGAAAGACAACTCCAGATTGAAAAAATGGCGACCGGTGACAGTTGATGAAGTGAAAATGTTTTTTAGTGTTGTCATTTCAATGGGATTGACTCGAAAAGGTGATGTTGATGCTTACTGGACAACAGATGAAGTAATACAAACTCCCTTTTTCAGTAAAATTATGGGTAAAGACAGATTTTTAGCCATTCTATCGAACTTACATCTTGTTGACAACGCGGAAGCACCAGATGACGACCGTTTGTACAAAGTGAGACCGTTTGTTTCAATGATGAGGGAAACTTTTGACATATATACTCCTGAGGAGGAACTTAGCTTTGATGAGGGCACCTGTCCTTTCAAAGGAAGGGTAAAATTCAAGGGGTATAATCCAATGAAACCAAACAAATTTGGAATGAAACTGTATCAGGAGTGTGAAGCTAGGTCTGGGTATTGTGTCGGATTTGATATTTACGATGCAGATGTCAAACGAAGTTGCTCCATATATTGTGAACCTTTGGGTGTTAATCCAGACTGCAATCAGACTACATTACTTGTTATTGGCTTACTGTCATTTTGTGGCCTTCTTATGCAAGGTTACAAGATTTATTTAGATAATTATTACTGCAGTCCAGAACTATTTCAGGAGTTAGATTTGCTCAATACCTACGCTTGTGGCACGGTTCGTACAAACAGAAAGGGAATACCAAAGGCTTTCAGCAGGGTGAAAAAACTTAAACAAGGTGATGGTATATTCAGAAGGAAAGATAACTTATTAGCCATAAAATTTCATGACAAACGAGATGTACATATGTTGTCAACTTTTCACGAAGCTAAGCTAGTGGTAATAGATAGAATGAATAAAAACAATGAGCCCGTTCTAAAACCGGTAACTGTAATAGACAAGAAAATTCATTGGTGCACGCACCAAATATTTGGGCCGGTAAAATATTTTTTTATGTGACAAATTTATATATGTGAAATGTGAAGTTTCAGTGTTCTTCATTTCCGGTTATCAATATTGAATTAAATCTTTCTCATCTATAGATCTAGAGATTTATAATGTATAATGAGGTGTTAACAACGAGTTAACATAATGTCTTAACTTTCTTGATCTAAGAACCATTCCACACAATTTTTAAACGGACTGTTCAAAGACCACTACACTAAATTTTTTCTGTACGAAAATACCCAAACATCCTGAGAGATTCACATCCTTTTCGTTATATTGATCCCATGGTTGAAATTGTCTCAGCGCCATCAGAGAAGTGGACAAATGTAAAATTCCAATAGGGTCCAACGTTAAACTATATCTGGCTATGGCAGCTAAATTGGAAGGTGTGCGAATAAAACCAAATACAATTTTTATTGGGAACCTTCAAAGATGATTGTACTTAAGTTTGGTTTAAATTGGCTCAATGGCTTCAGAAGAATTGATGAAAATGTGAAAAAAATGACGACGACATACCATAACAGACGCAAAGTGATGAGAATAGCTCACATGGCACTTTGGGCTAGGTGAACTAAAAACCAACATATGTGCAATCTTCAAATGGCCATATCTTTTGAACCAATTACATTGAAATACAAAATTAATCTGTATTTTATGGTAGTGAACAACTGTACTGATGCTTTCTGAAATTATCACTAGGAAACAATAGGGGGATTGATTGACAGACCATTCAGATCAACCAGACACAGGGTATCAGTTTGTGAGACATGTATTCATGGACAGCTAAATATTGAAGTCCACAAGTTAAAAGCTTTGACCATAGCACATTTTGTATAAAGCAAAAATATGTAAATATTATAATATTAAATGAACATAATGTTGCCAGATTCCTACACAATTGCCTTTTTAAATATAGCCTCACAGACGACACTTTTATGGAAGCATGTGCTCTCGTGGATTTTATAGTTCATTGGGTTATGAAGCATTCAGTCACATGACTGGCTTTACACCAATGAAAATGCAATGCAGCACAAATCAAATGGAATTATTTTGGATATGAAAAATATCTATATGGCATATTAAAACAATGAAAAAATTTTATTTAAATTTTATTAAAGTATTTACATATTACAAAACTATGATGCAGCAAACAAAAAATGTGTATAAAAAAACTTAATGAAATGAAGATAAAACAATCAGAATTTGTTTTAAATAATTTTTGAATCAAAGACAAATCAATGCCGATGTTCTATTGGAAAGTAATAAATTAACTCCCAAATATCAAAACCATTTAACTTTACTTAAAAAAGTATACTATATATATCTGGTGAAATTTATTGCTTCTATGCTTTAACAGTTATGTTTAAGAATGTGTATATTGACCTGCCTTTTATTTCATGTTTCATGTAAAAAGCCTGATAATAACAAAAATCTTATTAGTTTAGCTCATGTGTAGTCCTCAAAAATCATTTACATAAAAAGAACAAAATAATAAAAAAAAATAACACAATAATAATAATAATGTATTAAAAAACCCTAACTACAAAATATGTTAACTATAAACTACATGCAATTATCATTTATACAGCATTATGTCTAATAAACAACCCCTCCCTTACAAAAGCTGTTGCTTATGGTTCTTGTGGGAATTTATGTTATATTAGTGCAAAACAAAACAAAGCAAAGATGAAATCGATATGCAATTATTTAGACTAAAAGTAAAACTCTTAAATTTATTGTTAAATATTTTCTCCATTTCTTGTTCTAAAATTCTCAACATCAGTGCTTAGCACGAACAAGTTAGTTTGTTTTAAAGCTGTTTAAGTAATTTTTTTATCAACTGATTTTGAATTTGATTGTCTTAATAAATGCCCCACTTTTAGAAAACTGCATGCTCCTGGGGTATTTATTAGGCATAATACGGTATTGACAGTGTAAAGTTTACCAAATATACATATTTCAGGTACACTACAACAAATGTATCACATTATGTCCTTTGAAATGGGAATTAAAGTGTAATCCAATTTTTGTAATATGAAGAAGACGTTTATATTTCTACTTTATTTTTGTATTTTTCCAAAAGCTACAATGGGCAGATAACATTAAACCCAGAATTTATCTAATAGGATATACTTATATTGATAAAAGCCTGAATTTAAAAATGGTGTAATTTTGCACAAATTAACTTAATTTATATAAAAAATATGATAAAGTTTACTAATTGAAAAATTTTCGAGCATTCCTTACAAAAGACTTGTTAATAACAAGTTATCATTAAAATAAAATCAATATCAAGACATATTACCGAAGTAATCTTTGTAGAAAATACTACAAAACATGCAATAATACATACTGTATTATATATATTGTAATAAAATCAATATAAAAAATGTGACTAGTTATCTATGTAAAAAATACTACAAAACATGCAATTATACATACTGTTTTATACTATAAAAACACTGTGTCTGTTTCAAATTAATGAATAATCATGTTTACCTCTCTAAAACTAACATAAAATTTATCACAAATGTGTGGTCCTAATGTAACTATGTTATAATACTGTAATTTAAAGTTTGGACTTAAAAATGCTCTGAATTTGGCACTTATATGTATAAAGAATATGTTGAACATACAAAGTTTACAAATCTATCAAAACTAACAATTCTCTTGTATTCCTTACAAAAGACATATTACAAACAACAAAAATAAACAAATAAACAAAAAAGAATCAAAGTACCAATCATTGAAAAAAAATATTATCCTAATATAAAAAGTTATCTTCACTCATAAGGAAACAAATTAACTGAAAGTCAATCTTTTAAAAAATATTGCTGTTACAAAAATGATCCTACAAAGGAAGGCAAAAGTGACTTTTTGTTCTTCTAATGCTGAATGTTGTATACAGTGTTATTTGGGGTGATGTACATGCCTTGAATTGAATTGGTAACTTTTCAATTAAACAATGAATCAAATCTCTTTTGGTTGTACATGGGAATCCACTTTTTAGTATGTTAAGCATTGTACCCTTGAAGAAGGTGATCTTTTGATCTTTTAATTCAGTTGTAGAATACAGAAAGACACATCTACAATATTTTTCTGACTTCTTGTCTGTCCCATTGCAGGTTGGACACATGTTGTCTTGCATTTTCTTGTTTCTGCAAGCTAGAAATAAAGAAACTCACTTTTATACACATATTAAATTGTCAAAAAACTGTAAATAATATACTGTTCATTTGGATTTCTACAAGTAATTGAAAATTAAGGACAAGGCAAACAAATATATGTATTAAGGACGTGTATGTATTTATATACACCTACAAATTCAGATTTATTCAAATTTATTAAATCCAATCAAGGTTCAACAGGAGGCAATTGCAATTAACATAGTTCTGATTAATGTGGCAATTAAAAAGTAGTGCTAATTTGTAAAGACTTGCTTGACTTCTCTATTTAGCTTTGAACACTGGAAAATAAAGTGGATTTCATCTTTAATCTCACCTGAACTGCAATTCTTGCAAACAAAAAATATGGAATGCTTCACGAATTTGCATGTCCCAAGTACAAAGATAGGCAGGCTTCTCCTTGTGCTGGGACCAAGAGTAACAAACATTAATGTAACATTTGTAAGTTGTTGCAGTGTAAAATGAAGCAACTCATTTCTAGTGAAATTGTAATGTGTTTCATTGGAAAGTGTTATATTTACCATCATTAGCACAAACATCATATACATCGACATTTACAATGTCTGTCAATTCAATTTGTTGGAGTTCATCTGAATTTTCATTTGGATCCTTAAAGTCTGGGTCATTTTCCCATATTTGATCAGATGTTAAATCTATCTCTTCATCTGGTGGAAGAAACTGAAAATAAAACACAAAATGTTCTCTTGGAATATAATCAAGATACTTATTGATAGTTAATATTAAAAATTTTCCAAAATAATGAAAGATTTTAGTGTATCTCATAGACATGGTTTCCATACACTCATTGGCTTTCAAAGAAAAGGTACAACTATGAATATTACTGCATATTTATCAGAGATTATTTTAATTTTAATTCAAGGTGGTCATCTTTTTCCATATTTTCAAATAACGTTGCAAACATTTTAATCTCATATAAAACTACTGAAATTATTATACTCTTAAATAATCTGAAGACGTGCTAACCAACGAGCATTTCTTTCACAGTTAATAAGAGTAAATGCAAACTATAAAAAACATGAACACACAATTTCATAACAAATAAATGAAACAGGATATATATTTTTTGATATTGATACAATGGGATATTTTCATGTACATTTACCCCATATCCTTTCTTTTTATGATAAATATTTCAAGGTATTTCACCAGTAAATTATCTTGAATTTTGTACCTCTAGTTTAGTAGTAGAAGTTGAAGTTAACTGTTTCATGTTGTTATAGGTTTTGGGATACACTGAACTGATTTCTATCATGGCTCCTTCTTCATATTGTAGTTCAGCATTCCTTCCAAATAGACACACTTCTGCACTAGTAGATTTATCTTTCAGTATAAGTGATTTCACAGATAAACTGCCTTCTTGTACATGCTTGATAGGTGAAACCTGAAATGAAATTATTTTATAAAAATATACAATAAGCAACAATAATTAAAATGAATTTATAATCACATAAGTTTTATCATGTTAAATTGTTGAACGAAATGCTTCTTTTTCAAATGAAAAATTAGAGGCTCGGATGAACCTGTATTGCTCACCTGACTGAAGTAAGCCGATCGGGTGTTAAGAAATGTCTGCATAATGAATCGTCCACTGAAGATTACTCTTATAAGAAATCGAGGGATGCGCATCAGCTTAATTTTTTCTCTCGTTAAATATAATGGATTTTGTGAAAAATAGCGAAATTAAAGAGTTTCTCACATTAGGATATATTGAGATACCTACCCATATGGAAGACAACTCTTACAAAAACATACAAATTACGGATGCATCCCGGGTTACAAAAGCAGGGAACTGTTCATGAAATTTGTTAAAGGGGGCAAAAACAAATTTCCAAGCATCCACAGCAAAAAACAAAAAAAAAAAAAACACATCAATTTAAACATTTACTGTTATAATTAAAGAACTTTAGTAAGCAAGCTCACATACTCAATGTTGCAAATAATCCCTCACTAAACAAGTGATATGGGCTGTCGGAATGACAGCCAAGTGCGCCCACTTAACATGTTTACAGAATATAATGTTGTGTAAGGTAAAAAAAAAAAAAAAAAAAGAAAAGAAAATTCCAGTAAAAAACAATAAATTAGTTTGTGATCTGCTAATAATAATACAGATTTTTCCTCTGAAAATTATACTCATCCAAGTTTTTACCAATTACAATGACTGGGGCAAAACAAAAGAAAATTGGTTAACAAACAAAAGTGCTATACAAGCAACAATTTATTATGACACAGGGACTTACGGGGCAAAAACTATATACCGCAACTACATTGAGTGGGGTAAAATTATGCAACCATTCTTAACTGATTACTTACCTTTAAAATTTCCCACAAATCACTGACTTAGCTGGAGATTTGAGTGCATTCTGTAATGTTTGGGATTGACCATCCTTTGGCGTGGACTCTGGCAATAAAGGAATTTCAAGGTTGTCTGCTACTTCTACCACACCACAATACGTTATGCTGGTATTTCCTGTCACCCAGAGCTCATTCGAAGATTTTTCAACAACATTTGTAAATTTGTAACTCAAACCCTCCTCTAGCATATCAAACTTGTTAACAAGATACTCTTATGTGAAAAATATCAGTTCCACAAGCGCCTATGAGGTTGAAGTATTTCATTTGTTTATTTGTTTTGGTATTCATGTAAGTTAGTATGTTGTCTGACTTCTTCATAATCTTCATGGTTTTAACTGGAATTTTCTTTTCAGTCTAAGAAAAGAAAATGAAAAATATTTGATGATTCTAAACACAAAATATAACTTTGGAATGGTAATTCAAAATTTGTCGAAAATGAAAGAGGATCAAGCTTCATCAATCTAAACAATTTGTTAAATCAGTGATTGGGAAGAAAATTCTGTTGATGGGCCATTTTCTGTATTTTTGAAGGAATTCAGCATTTTCAATGGGCCATTATTTTAAGAATGTTTTGGAAATTTTCTTCGTTTCTATGGGATATTTTTTGAATGAATGGGACTATGGCCCATGGCCTCTTCTCTTCCCAATCACTGAAAGTTTAAAGAAAATATGTCAAAAGAGAAGTTTTTTTTATGACATTCCATAAAATTAAAAAGTTTCCATGGAACCTTGTGTCTCGCCTGCTCTCGCTGTGGTCAGTAAAGTTTGAAATTTTAGATTATATCATCCTATGTCTTACAAGACACTACTTAAAAGCAAAGTCAGTGATGCATAAAATTTAGATCACTGTGACCTACTTATTGTTGGTTATTTGCCTCCTTTGCTACAATACATCTGAATACAAGAATACATGATCCTATGTCTTGTGGGGCATTAATTTAAATAGATGCTTGCTCAGATGTAAAATTCAACTCAACTCAGTGAAACAAAATATATGTCACAGTAACCTTATTGTTATTGGATGCTTGCTTCTTCACTAAGATGCATCTGTATATAAGATTACTTGATAAAAAGAACCCAAGATATTAAATCAAATGTAAATTTTAACGCAAGTCAGTGAAGCATAAAATTTAGGTCACAGTGACCAAATTTGTGTTTTATTGACGTGTCATTACAATACCTCCATATAACAGATTACATGATCCTATGTCTTTAAGTAGTCAAGATCTAAAAACTTTACCTAAGGTCATAATAAAAAAATTACTAGATTATCATCCACCTTTTGAAAAAATTTAGGGGGCTACTGAACAAATTTTACCAAAATCCACAAAGATTTGGCAATGATATTCAAGTTTGAACTCATTGTTGACTTCTTGCTTGCCATTTAAGAACAAACAGTATTCTATATTGTGGCAAATATTCAACTGGTATATAACACAATTATCAGTTCAATTAAAATAGGGCAGTGTATACATAATCAAGTAATTAAGGCCAAGTAAAAATATATGTCTGTTTACAGTTACCGGATCGACCTTATATTTACCAACAACCCTAAGACATATTTTAAATAATCTAAACTCTTAACTGACCTTTTTCACCTCTTTATTAAACATTCAATACAGAAAGTTCCACAAATATTATATGTAACATATTTTGTTCACTTGCAGTCAGCATGGCAATTATTTAGCCTCCTTAGTAATATTTAAAAGAAACAAAATAATAAAATGAAACTATAATGAGAAAAATATGATTGTTTTCCATGTTTCATCATGTTGAAATAAAATAAAATAAAGGGCTACGCTGGGCGCAGCAGGATATGACCGCAACCTGTCAACAAGGGAAAGTTGAACAAGTGTTAATATTTAAAGCAAGTGTAAACACAGAAGTTTGCTTTACACAGGCAATTGTTGGATGGAAGATATGAATTCTACATAGCATGTAAAAGTGTGATTTTTGGCCCCTTTGAGCCCCTTTTATCTCAGAAACCATTAGAGCTGCCTGAATTCTGCTGGCTCCTCGTGAAAGCTCTTGTAAAGAGGAACTCAATGAATACCAGATATCATATTGTCCCCAAAAGCATTGTGTTAAAATTTCATAAGAATTGGTCAAAAATTACTCGTTAGAACACGGAAACCATTATTTCTACGGACGGACAATGATGTCGACAACGACACCAACATTGCCATTACAATATATGACTGCCAAATTTTTTGCAGTCGTATAAAAAAATTAAATAAAATGACATAAGAAACCTACCTACCCTGTTGTTTTCCAACACGAAACCTTAAACAGACATATATTTTTTCTTGGCCTAAATTCTTTCTTGATCTAATTTTTTTTGTTATTTTCATTTCTGTAAAAAAGCTTTCTTAACCTTTCATACTCTCACTTGCTTTTATTTTGAAAGGATCTAATCTTGTTAGAATTACACCTGATAATGTTCGCACACGACTTAATGCAACATATGCCATACCATAGTCGAAAACTGTACTTCTTATATTACGGCTTTGTCAAGAGAAATACCTTGAGTTTTATGAATGGTGCAAGCCCAGGCTAATACAAGAGGAAATTGCTTTCTGACAATAAATCTTCCTGAGTTTATAAATGTTTACACTGATGATCAAGGTGAGACAGTTATCATGTGTACGGCCGCACCTGTTATCTGATCAACAGGTACGATGTGTTTAATCAACTGTGTGTTGTCTTCTAGAAGAAGTTATGTACAAATATGAATAAATCACAATGAAAATATTTCGTCAAAAAAACCGAAGTGCACCAGAAAAATGAATATTTTCAGTTTGTACAGACGAACTGAACTATTTTAAAGTTAGCTGGGTGAGAGTCCTAAAGACACGTTTGAACCTTTTATTTTACGTATTTCTGTTCAGATGGGTGACTTGTTTTGTTTGTTTATGAATCTAATCAAAATGGTACTGGGAAAAAAAGGTATGCTGGTGGGAATATTCGTGCCTTTTTCCATGTTTACAAGGCTTAAGTTATGAAAACTAAATTTGTTTTCTGTTCTTTTTATTTGTAAAAACCTAAAGCTGTAGTCTACCGGCCCGCAAATAATTTTGAAAGAACAAGAGAAATTTAAAGCTAACTTTTAATGAACTTAGTGTACCATTTACCCAATTACTACCAGTTTGAAATGAAAAAAAGAGAAGACCGAAGGAAGGAAATAAATACGATTTATTCCGAGATGTGGAGATGATAACAATGAACAGTAACAGACAAGCAATGGCAGATGATAATTACGCCACCTATGATCAAGACCGACAACTCATAAATTCGTAATTTGTACAAAGGTCTATACGAGTATATGTTGTTGTTTATAATACTAATGTCATTATATCTCTCCCTTATTCCATCGCAGAGTTTATAGGACATTTTGTCTATGAAGAGATCAAACCTAATACCATTCACTAGAATTTGCGATGAAGTGTGATAGAAATTAACAGTAAAGTTTGACTGTCGTCCAGGCGTCTTATCAGCTTTTAGGTTTAGCATTTTGAATACTAGTTCTACTCCGACATCTTGTACATCGAAACCTTCTCTACGCTCAATATTGACTTTGTCAGACTTTGAAGAGCATTGGGTACAATATACGTACCCAATTCGTATGCAGCTGTACGGAGAGCTATGACCAGATTTCTTCCTGGTTTAATTATTGTCGGTATATACTGTATATTGCATGATTCAATTTCTTGTCGAGAGATTTGTTTTTATTTAGTCCATAGATGTTTCGAACTGGATTTGTAGATTGTATATTACTAGCGGACGCTCTGCGTCCGTTTGTCATGGTAGTTTCTGGGTGTGCGGGCATGTTGAAAATTGAAGTCCTAGTTTAGCGCCGGAAAAAAACATATCTTGTATTAAACAAGGCATAACTAAGTTAGAAAATAAGTAGATTCAGTTATGACCGAGCTAAAGAGAATTCAAGAAAACAAACAGATTGAATATGACAATATTTTATCAAAGCGCAAAATGACTTGTTGCCCTCAGTGAATGACAAACTCAGCATGATAAACAGACTTGTTTCCGGAGAGAGAAAATGAAGTAAACAATAAAATAGATTCAGTGGAAGAAATACGCAAACAACTAAATGTTAAAATCAACACCTTTACTGAAGAAGTGAATACTGCACAGGGCAAACTGTGAAACAATCACAAATTAGTACAGGAGGGAGTAACCCAGTTGGATACAAAGGTAGCCAGCTCTTCAAAAAGTAATTCGAAGGCTACACTCTACAAAAAATATTACTTAAAATAAGTAATAGTTGTACTAATACTTAGCAATTTAATTTGTCAGTATTTCAAGTAATTCATAATCACTACGTAATTTTAAGCAATTGGTCTTACTAAGTAATCAGGATTTACAAGTAAATAATTATTTAAGTATTACTAAGAAAACATTTACTTAGTAAATCAGTATTACTGAGTAAAACTTACTTAGTAAATCGGTGTTGCTAAGTAAAACCAACTGATACTTAGTAATCTAATTTGTCAGTATTTCAAGTAATTCATAATCATTGTAAGTAATTAGTTTTACTAAGTAATCGTAAGTAAACTGGTATCACTAAGTAAAAAGTTTAATTAAATTGG